>VXAD01009139.1:1820907-1881059 GCA_013399195.1 Dicrurus megarhynchus
CCCCCCCGGAAATTCTCTGGGTTTTACATGTGGAAATTAAATGGATGCAACTGCTATCATCAAAATGAAGTGCAAGGGGACAAAATATGTGTGAAGACAAAAGGGAAAACCTCACCAGCGGTGATTTGTGAGTTTATAGTTCGACATTAAAATTGCTTCAGCATTCTTCATAAGGTAAAGAGCAATAAAATCTCAAAGGCATCTATGGTCCATTAGCAGTAAGCTAAAAATAGTCTAAGGAACTAGGTGTATAAACAGACATCTTTTGCAAGTAAAATAGTAAAGAAAGCTACTCAGAAGTTAACTTTCTGGTCAGAAAATATTTTCAGCCATTTGAATGAATAAGTAATTGTTTCTCAATTACTGCATCCTGCTTTAGGAGTCATCTGTTCTCTTCACATTCCCATATATGCATCTTGAACAGTAGTGTACAAGTTGGAGCAAGAGATTTTCTGCAGAACTCAAAATATCATTTGGTTTTGACCCTTGTGGGTATGCTAGACACTCTGAATACATACTGGAAACCTTTAACCTAAGAAAACTTATCCTCTTTTACTGATGATAAAAACACATGGTATCTAGCATGACAACCCTCTCATGCAAGAATTAACAGATTTAACAATATACATATAATCCCCTTAACTACTGTAATTATTCATATGTGTAAACTAATGTATGAGTAAACACATGTGCAGAGTGAAGACAGCTGTCATTTATTTTTTTAATTTCAAAGTCATAGCCCAAATACTGGGAACAGAGATTTCAGAAGCTCAGTTTTCACATTATGAATTGTTCTATATTTTCATAGTCTGGAAAGGAATAAAGCAAATATTTTAGTCTGGGGGGGGGGGAGCTGAAATCCATCTGTGACTGGGAAATATAATTGCACTGCCTTACCATCAGAGTAACATCCCCAGAGTCTGTTGTTGGAACTGACAGCAGAGTTGAGCTGATGGCACTTGAAGTACACAAAATGACAAACACCACTTGCTTAATAGCTCTACAGCCCATTTACTTATGAGTAATGCTGAAGCAAAGCCTAATTCTCACTTTCCCACCTCTCCAGCAAATATGCACTTTGCTCAGTATCTGACCTGTAAAGATGTGAATCTCTCTTGCCAGTTTTTGTATCAGGCCAGATTTCCTGCCACAATCTCTATCCCACATCCTGCCTCATGAAAATGAAACAGACAAGATGCAGAAACAAACGTGATGTTTGGGTCTCATGTGAAACAGGACTAAGAATCGCTAAGATATAGAATTTCCACTGCCAGGGGTTATGTTAAACTCTCGAATGGGATATGTAACTTTTCACAACAGGTTTGTACCCCTCTGATGGAAGTGATGAACTATTCACTCAACTCTAGCAATGATGTATCCCAGTGTACACCCAAAACATAACCACAGAGTTAGTTATGTAAAAGCCATGAAGCTAAGTGAAACCTCAGACATGTGGAATGCAAATTGCTCACCTCTGATGAGCACTGTATTCACTTGATTGATTTTAAATGGCTGTATAAGTGTTCTCATATATGTTGAACCTGCCTAAAAAAATTAAATAACTCCCAGTGGAATTTTTCTGGTATTACACTCCAAAATTGAGCTTAACTTGAACAACAGAGTTTAAATATCTTGGGATGTAGTTCATCACAGCATTATTTTAATTTTAATTCAGAACTGCAAAAATGTGGGTGACAGAGTAATTTTAAAACATGTCTCATCTAGGGTATAAGCCAAATTCATTACTCCCAGTATTATTCCAGTGATTTCAATCAGATATAAAACTGGTATGGTGTTTTCAAGTGACTCAAGTACATGGAATTTTTGATTTTATATTTCTGACAAAAAGGCAGAACCAAGCCACCATTTTGAATCTCTTGCCAGAACAGATATTTTTCAACACACCTTTTCTAAAAACGTTGGAAAGAGGAACGCCTTGAACTTTCTCTACTCTTTGTCCCTCTTGTTATTTGCTTTATCTCAGTGTCTGGATTTGAACATTAAGGTCTTAAATAGAAGATTACTGCCACTTTCCCCCTATTTCAAATCTGATGTGTCTATGTGTGATTGAGCTCACTAAGCCTACTGAACCTTTGGCCTTTCTACTGTTACTGAACTTGGTCAAAATACCTCTTAGTACACTGCATCTCTGGAAAGTAGCTCATCTCCGCTTGATCTAAAGCTTATTCCAATTTAAGCAGAACTTTTTATTCTGTTGCTCATTTAAACAACAAATTGATTTTTTTCGTAATTTCATTTAACTTTCATGCTTCAATTCTTATTCTCTAGGACACAAATGAAACTGAGCTTTATAAATCAAAAGTCAATATGATCAAGTAAAGTTCAGAAGTTACCAAAAAAATCTGTGATTTGATGCCTGTGAAATTAGAAGCTTGGAAAGAACAAGTTAAATCAAAGGCATTTCCTGTACACAGAAACACAGGAGTGTCTGGGCTTCCCTCACTCACTTCCACTCACTTCCCTCATTGCTATGTCAATACCTTAAGTCAAACCCAGCAGAGCTGATGACAGACTGGCCCCACATGGTACTTTCTTCAGCTTTTAACATATGAATCACTTTGTTTTGGTCCCTAAAATTATCCAAACATTTTCACCATGTTGTATCAACTAATACTAGACGAGAGGGGAAAACAAAACAAAATAAACAAAGCAAAACAAAGCAAAACAAAACCAAACAAAAAACAAAACAGGTGGGAGGTTACAAGTGAGTTAGAATATTTTAAACCAGATTGTAATTACTGTCTCAGATTTTCTAACTTTTCCAACCTGAGCAAAAAAAGGTCATAAGGCTCTCAACCTTGCCTCTGAGCCTACCTTTCTCAAAGTTGATGGTATACAAAGAACTTTCTGCTGTGACCCTACATGAAAAGCAGAATAGGGAGGTCAGTGTGTGAGTGAGTGAAATTTTAAAAGCTTGCAGAGGAGAACATTCAGTGAATTTCTATTCAAAAGCTCATCATTTAACAAGCATTAAACTCAAAGTAAGAATTGCCAGCTGCAGGAAGAACTTAACCCAGTGGTATTCTCTCTCTTGGACAATTAAAGTTTTCCCTCTTCAGCCATCTCTCAAGAAGCTGGCACTGCCTGATTCTGATGCAGGAATTGGATTTCCTCCATTACTTAGCTAAATTTCTGACATGGCTTTAGGAATACAGTCTAATGTACCTCATTATTTCCTTGAGCTACCAACTGAAATATTGGTAAGTAAATGACAGCCCCTGCCACTAATCACAGAATAACGTTGATCATTTAGAAAGTGTTTAAATTAGTTGAGACACTATTTAAGACTCTCTGTATATATAGAACATATGGTTTGAAGTATAGAGACTTGTTTGCTGTTAATTTTTAGGTAAATTAAAAAAAAAACAAACCAGTGTTGGTGAACCTCAGAGCATTGTTAGATTGACTTAGGAGGTTTTGAGATCATGACTTAATAAAAGACTTCACATGTTACATGCAGCTTCTAATTTAGGAATTTTTAATGGCAACAGATGAGCCATTTTGCCCCTACTGTATTAGTGGCATCCCAAGACCATCCCTACTTTGATAAAGAAGAAGCAAATAATCCCTCTCCCTTCAGCTGGGAGAGAAGAATAAATGTTTCAAGAATTTAGGACTGGAAAGAACCTAAAATTTATGACAGTAAGAGGTTTCTGAATGTGACTTTATTCAACACTGCAATAGGACTACAACAGTTTGTGTCACTTTTTGTGTTGTGAGAAGTGTCACCTGCCCTGTAGCTGCTCCCTCAGAGCAGGACAGGATGACACAGGTGCTGCCCTGTACTGTTTGCTCTGTCTAGAGGTCTTGGACATTCCACAAGGTCAAAAATTGCACTGGCTGTTTTTCTGTTAGGAAATGAACAATCTCAGTACAGAATAATTCAAGTGCCTAAAGTTAGTTGCTTAGCACACATTAGATATCTTGGAGTGGCTGGCCTGATCCCAAGAGCGCTCCTGTGTTGCATATGGCAGCTCTGTGGTATAGAGGAATTGGGAGAAGTTAAGCTGGAAACACGGGGTGCAATGTGGGAGAAGATGTTTTCATTTTTGTCTTTATTTCTCGCTACCCTAGTCCATTTAACTTTGCAATAAATTAAATTATTTTTCCTTAAGTATAGTCTGCTTTGCCTTTGATGGTAATTGGCAAGGGATGTCCCTGTCTTTATCTCAGCCCATGAGCTTTTTCATCTTATTTCCTGCTTCTGCTCTGTTGTGGAGGAGGAATGAAAAACTGTCTGAGTGGAGGTATGGGAGCCAGCCAAGGTCAGCCCACTGGAGAGGGGACTGCCTGCCTGGATAGTGAGACCACTTTCCAGCTGTCAGGAGTGTGATAGGGCTCTGCAGAGCTGGTTTATGTTGTTGATCTGAACCACAGAGCCTTGGGGCTGCTGAAAAGGCCATTCTGTTGTGGGAACAGGAGGGCCTGATGTGTCTGTTCTGGTGCACTGGTCTGACACAAAAATAGAGGAACTCGCTTATGAAGTACAGAGTAAAGCCGGAAAAGATGCTCCACCTGTGCAGAGCTCTCCAAGCTGGAGCACTAGCCCCAAACCTAAAGTCTTCTCATATTCTTTTATCTGACTCCAGATCTGTTTTCACTGAAGAAAACCTAAGGCAAATGATTCCTGTTGCTTGTAATAGCTGGGTTATCTGGTTATCTATCTCAATCACATGGATGATGGTCTACAGTCTCAGGACTATTTAAGCCTCTTTGAAAGCATTTCTGATGTCTTTATGAGCAGAAATGCACATTCTATGAGTGAAATTATTGTCTGGCTTGTCTCTATGATCTCACTACAACAGGATTTGTAGGTGCTGAAAGTGCTTAACCAATACTGGGGTTTTTTTTCCCTATAGTGTACTTACTTGCGGAATTTACATATTTTATCACTGTTATGACTCTATTAATTGCTGAAACAAAACTCACGGAGAAATTTCATTGCCACTGTTGGTGGACTGGCATCATAATCAAATAGCATTTGATTTTTTAAATGTTTATTAAACAAAAATTCGGCTTTTTAAAGCATATCTTATCTGTGGCAACCCATCTCCTTGCTATATGTGCACAATGGAAGAAACTTCCCAGGGCAGGGAGACAGTATCAAGTCAGCCCTTTCTGCAACGCTGCAGTGAGCATGGAAAGCCACTACTGAACTTAAGAAGAATGAATAGGTATTTTGTTTCTCAAGGCAGGAAAGATATTGTTGTGCTCACAGGTCATGTGTGTAAATTGATCCTACCACATACTCTGAGACAGATGTTTTAAGTGACCTTGGGTGAGTTTCTTAAATATGTATTTCTAAGTGTGTAGACACTTCACGACACACATAGACACTAAATTTAACCTCAAAAATAACATTTCATCTTCATCTGCCTCTTTAGGCTTCTAAATGGCTTTTAAAATCTGATCTTAATCTTTTGTGCCACTATTCACCATCTGGTAAATGATGATAAACACTTTTCTCCCAACTTCTTGGGTTGATAAGTCTATAATCAAGTAAAATCTCCTGTTTTATATTCAAGGTTTATCTGAGACAAGTGGATAAATTCTGCATTATGCAAACTGATGCTCATCTCCCTTTACCTGCCTTCCCCTTAAACTACAATAGTGCTTTTTAGAAACTTGTCTTTTACTGTCTCTTTGTTCAGTTTCAGTTTAGCAGTCTGAATTGGGGCTTCAGGAAACTGTAAATTAATCATAGAATTATGGTGATAGAATTAATTCATGTGTATCCTGTGTGCAGGGATGGGAAATTCTATGATTTCTTAGTGTCAGGTAATAATAAAAATAGTAATAGCAATGAAACAGATTTCATCAATATAAGTGGCATTGGTGGATTCCTGAATTTGCAGTGCTTGAACAGCGTCTTTCAGCAGATCCAGTGCACTAGAGCACAGGATTTTCATTTTCTAAGGAGGCATAGAAGGAATTTTTCCTTCTTTTGCAAATGTTTGATATAGAATTCTCTCACACAGATACAACTGGAGTGTCATTGTCACAGAATCATAGAACCATGGAATGATTTATGTTGGAAGAGACCTTAAAAGGTCATCTAGTTCCAACCCTCATGCCATGGGGGAGGACACCCTTCACTAGACCAGGTTGCTCAGAGTTTCATCAAACTTGGGAATTAAAAGAAAAAAATATATATATCCTTAGCTGAAATACTACAAAGAGCAGTATGGCATACACCTAACACAGTACTGTGCTATGATAAGAGTCTTTAAATTCAATATACATTTGCATCCAGGTTAGGATCCTCATACAGAAGTTGCTGGAAGTGACAACTAACCACTCTGTTTTATAGTGAATTATTCCAATTTTGTGCAGGTCAGAACAACATCTGACAAGGCAATGACAACTTTTGTGCAACACAACAAAGAACCAGGTTGATGGTATCAAAATATTTCTCAGGTTGGTCTCTGGTGTGGCTGAACTGTGAGCAGAGTGGGACTGGAAAGAATCAAAGAGCATGTCTGCAATACGGATAGATGAGATCCCCAAGGAACTGCCCCAGACACCAGCTCCAAGCAAACTCGTTTTGGCTACACATTGCCTCGCTAGCGAAGTTAAGAACAGTCCCTGGCTAATGTTTCTAGAAACTGAGATTTTTGGGGTACAATGCAAATCCCTTTCTGCAGTGTCACATGAAATAGCATGGAGACATCAAAAGATGGTGTTTTACACCGTTCGTAAGGAATGGAGCAAGATGCTATGTAAGCTGTGAATTCAGCAGGAAATTTCTATCCTGTGTACAGTATTGAGGGCTGTCTGGGGTTTAATTTCATCCTATTTGGAATAAATGCAAACATTTTTAAAGATTCCTGAAAAAGTCTGCTTTAGCAAGAACTTACAGCTTAATCTTTAGGTTGCTGGCATGAAGGGGCAGCCAGAGAGAGATCATCTGTGATTTTCTTAATGGAAAATGGAAAATTAGGATAATATTTTTAAAGCCTGTAAAGCTTCTCTGACAGCTTCTACCTTCCAATAATTTCTTACTTCTCTAAGACTTCAGAGAAGTCCTAAGAATAATTCCACTTGTTCAGAAAGACAGAACTTCCATTCTAAATATAAGCACATTCTAAATATTAGAATATTCTAAATATAAGAAAAACTTTTACTTTAATGAAATCAGAATGACAAAGGCAGAGGAATGTATCACACTGACTATTTATTTTAAAAGAACCTTGCCACTAATAAGCCCCACAAAAGGAAACAAGAGGAGAAAAATATTTTAAGTGTTTTTAATGTTCGTAACTAGTTTTATTCTCATACAGTTCAACTTTGCCTTGAAGCTGGTAGGGCTACATGTTAGAACTATGGGGGAAAACTGTACTGATTTTGTGAACGTCATTGGAGACCTCAGTAGAAAAGTGCTACAACTTCTAAATTTTTAAATGGCATAAGACAACCTCCAAGGCCTGTGAGAAAAAGTTGAGAAAGTTGTGGTTGTTCAGTCTGGAGAAGAGAAGGTTCTAGGGAAACCTTATGATGGTCTTTCAGTTCTTAAAGGGGGCCTACAGGAGAGCTGGAAAGGGACTTTTAACAAGGGCATGTTGCCAAAGGATAAGGGGTAATGGCTGTAAACTGAATTGAGGGTCAATTTAGAATAGCTACAAATAAGAAATTTTTTAACAGTGAGAGTGGTGAAACACTGGCACAAGTTTCCCAGGGATATGGCGGGTGCCCAGCCCCGGGAAACATTCAAGGTCAGGCTGGGGAAGGACTCAGAGCCCCCTGATCTAGGTGAAGATGTCCCTGCCCACTGCAGGGGGGCAGATGGACCAGATGACTTTTAAAGGTCACTTCCAAACCCAACTATTCTGTGATTTTATGATTCTATGAAGATACTAGAAGTACTTCAATGAATTCCTCTATGTCTTGGTTTGGGGTGGAGTTTTTTGAGAAATTTAGGATTCCTAATCCTGGATTTCCTTACATGTATAATTCATCCTCAGTTTACAGACTGTATGGAAAAAAACCCAACTTGTCCATCTGAAAGATCTATCAACTAAAACAATGTCCCACTTTTTCATGTGGTATCAGTGTTTACTTTCAAGAGAAAAGTATTTACATCACAAAAACTACCCTGTTTGAGCAATGAGGCTTGAAAACTTTCCCTGCCAATTTTTCAGTTAAAGCTGCTAACTTTATTAACTTGATAGAATTATCATGGACATAAAACTGAAGAAAAGATAAAAAAACCTGAGCTACAAGTGTAATTAAGGCAATGTTGCTGTTGTAAGGTCCGAATATACATTTACAGCTTGAAAATGAACTTTCATGTCACTTCTAAGTCAGAGTTTCTAAGCACTTGTGTGAGTTCCCATGTATCTCAGAATAAGAGAGCTCAGAGAACAATTTCTCACATGTATAAATCTATGTGAACAGCATGTCTATTTCTTATCAAGTTTTGGTGTCTTTTTTGGGGTGTAAGGGGGTGAGTGTTGACGCATATTAAAAATGAAGAGTGAAAAATCACTGGTAAGGAATGTTATAAAATCCATTGGTAAGGACTTTGTATCAAAGCTGGCAAACTTGAAATTTTTGATCAGAAAGTTTATATAAATAAATGTGCATATTTGCATAGCAAACTCCTATTTTTTTGCTGTTTTTTTAGTCTTAAAACCATGCTAAATAAAGATTTAACTATGTTTTCCTCCTTTTTAAATCTGTTTTTTATACTATTTCGTATAAAGTACACAACATTTTCCTACTAGTATTTGATAGCTTCCTCAAAGATTCTTTTACTGCTCTTAAAAACACTGTTCAGTAGTGAGTTTGAGGGTCTTGACTATTCAAAGGAAAAAAATTCTGAAAGTTTACCCAAACCACTGAAAAGTGAAACTTTAGTCTTTCATTAAAAGCTTTGCAAAACCAAGACTTTTTGTTTGTTTATTTTTAGTACATATGGACTGAACAAGTACGGTTCTCTGCTGTTTTGGGACACTTAGTGAGCTGGCTGGCATAACACAAATACTTGGGAAGCCACAAATAATCCAAGTCCATGCTCAGTCTGCAGAAAATAGTAGAGGAAAAGACATCATTCCAGAGTGTTCCAATACCATATGGCAAATAGCATTTTCTGCTGGTATGCAGCACATTTTAACTCCAAGGAATTTGCAATTATATCCAACTAATTAACATCATTTATTTTTTTTTACCAAGCTGTCTTTCCTCTTAAAAGGAAAGGAAATTCAATCTCCACCCACTGTGACTACTGTTTTTATTAGGTGTGTAACTGTTGGAAAAGGGATTTTAAGGGCTATCTAGTAAATATGTGCACAACATTTACCAAGAGAGGAGAGGGAGAAAGACTGCCAAGCAAACTTTTATTTAAATTCTCAGTTTCTGAAAGATACAGATTTGCTTTTAGGGTCATCAGAGGGCTAAGGAGACATACTTAAATAGAAAGCCTCCTCAAAGAGCCAGTGTATGAATGTACCTGTTAGCAGTCCCCCTTCCCATCCACTGCTGTTGACAACATCTAAGGTCAGCACTGCGTATGTGAATATGTTTGATGTCAACTGCTCTTCAGGTGCTCCTTTCAGTTTTTTTCTCTTGCAAAAGAAAAGAAAAACTGGCAAGAGAAACTCCTCTTCCTCAAAAGTATCAAGGAGCAAACGACTCTCCTGGCTCTCATGTTCTCCTTGTCAGAGTTGTGTATCAGGTATTTCAGTTGTATTCATGAGCCTAATGTTGGTCTGCTGTTGCAATTTCAAACCGTGTTATTAAAAAAATATTTACCATTGGGATGAATCTTATTGTGGGATACTGTGTACCATCTCCCTGGACTTGCTAAGATGAAGGTAAGAAAAAGTAATAAAGTGATGGGAGAAGGACCTCCACCAAGGCAGGGTGTAAGTATATAGGCTTTATGTCCCACACAAGTCTCAAATTCCTAGATTTGAACAGATTTTAAGTGAGGAAAAGAGTCCTGCAGTAGGTGGACAGGACTGGATACCAGGCATGTTGAAGACTGTGTAATGCCGCTGTGGTAGAGAAGGCAGAAAACTTGGCAACCCCTTGCTCATAGGAGTTGTCCGACATCATGGATCTATTTTTCCCACTTTCTAATTGTCTACAGCAAGGTAAAAAATGGGACTGCGATATCTGTTTTTGCAGAATAAATACAAAATCAGGAATGTTAAAGTTCATTGGCAAGTACATTCAGTTTTGTTCTCTTATTCCTGTTTATTATTATTTCTCACATACAAAATCCCATGTGGCTCCTATTTTCAGAAAAAATCAGTTTTGAGCGATGATGTCTCCAATTTGGGCAACCCTCCAAAAAGGACACTGCCAAGGTCATAGACCCATCTTGTCTCACCTAATTAAGGCACTTCGAAATCAGACATTTGCTGATAAGATTGGTATCCTGGATTCTCTTTAGAGTCAAGGCAGAGAAATAGGCAGCTCCAGAGGACAATTCATCCACGTTATATTAGAAACTTATTTTAGGAAGAAAATAATCATACTCTGAAATTGTCTACTTCTGTTCACTGAATTTAAAGCTAGAGTGATAAGCTCCAACACAAAAGTCTAACTACTTGAGTACGTTTACATAATGTCCCCTATGTTAGGGATAAGTAATGCTTATTCAGACTACTAAGTCTTTTGTGCTTTATAAGACTGCCTTCAAAATGCTTGTTTTCCCTGGATCTTTCTGCATTCTCTGGGAATTTGAGAGCACACCATATAATGCAGATAATTAAGGGACAGGAATGACTGAGCCAAATTAATGAGGTACTTTTACCTGTGGCTCGGACTGAGACGTTGATGCAGCAGGATCTGTGTGGGAACACATCAGGAGGATTGAAGACTTCTAAAACCCAGGACTGAAGGTTTCATGCACATCATCGAACAGTGGTTTCTTCTCACTGTCTGATCTATGTAACACAGGTAACAACACCTATCCATGTGACAGGAGGTCAGATCAGCACACAGTCCCCCTAAGAAGATCTGTGCTGGGATACAGCCCTTGACTATACTGCTTCAAGGCCCAGGTCACTGTTTCATCAAACTGCATTGGCCCACGTGAACAAACTTACTTAAGACTTTGGGTGACAGGTTTATGCCAATTGTAAATGTGCTCAAGAATGAGCACAGTGAGTGTGCTTAAAAACTGAAGAGCCTGAATTCCCAGCTTGCACAACTCTCAAATACCAAGTCACTGAGGAAGGAAAAGGAAACCTAGGCTCATGTGATAAAACTGGAAAAGTACAGTCTTATTTTTCTACTCTTCAAATACATCTGCATATGTATTAATTTTCAAGTGAATTGTAAGAGTTCCTGTACTTCAGTCTAATGACAATCTCCCCTCTGCCATGAGCTACAGACTGCTTTGGGCATCAGCCTGTCACATAGCCCTGCCAGGAGAGAAGTGCTCCTTTGGGGATAATGATATCATTTGGATAATGGACACTGGATGTGATTTCGTATGCTTACTTAGCATGCTGGGTACTGAAAAAGGAGTCTGCACATAGCTCGCTTAAACTATTTAGCTGTCTTCATTTGACTCATTAAAATCTCCACAGACTGGCCTAAATCATAATCCCATTATGCTTGGTGGCAAAACGTCCGTGGATCTCACTCTCTCCTTTCCAATTTCATTCTCCATCACTCTTTCTCAGTCTTATCCCTGTCAGCACTTCTGCACTCATGGAATCAGAGCTGAAACCAGCAGGATCTTTCTTCCCTGTTTCACCACTTGATGCGATGCACAGATGGCTTTTCCTTTCACTCCCTTCCTCCTCCTCACACAATTCCAACAGAGTAGTAGGAGGAGGGCTGTATGCAGCCTGCATGTTACAACACTTAAGATGGACTAAGGATGGTCACAGTACTTAAGTTTAAAATGAGCAATTCAGATTTTTTTGCTGTGCTGGGACTGTCAGGGCCTAATTCCCTGTAGCATCACAGGAAAAAAACACTCACAATGGTTAACTTATGCAGCTCTTGCTGGTGGTCTAAATATTGCTCCTACCTTGCTCCACAGGAGTATGGGATGCCAGTCCTTAATAGCCAGAGGTTTGAATTGCTTATTTCTCTTCTGAATTTAGACACTGTAATTGGAGTTTCATTTCATATAGAAGCCAGAATAGGTAGCCAGATCCCAGCCCTAAATCACAGTCTGAGCTGTTCATTGCTCTCATGAGGTTATTAGATGCCATAGCAGATGGCCTGAGGTACCAGAGGAGGAACTCCAATTATACCCTCAGGGCCTCTGATAAAACTGACCTCTCATACATTTCATGAGACCCTCATATTAGAGTGTGTAACCTCAGGACTGTTTCAGACATATCTGCACACTATTTATTTTTTTCAATGCAGTTTTGCCTTGAATCACATTGGGCAGATAACAGTGTTCCCTCAAACAATAGTAATCTTGTTTTCACCCCAAGCTGACAAAATTTGCTTTCACTTAAATAAAACCAAGAATTAAAGCCAAAAAATTAAATATAGAAATAGTGATTCCAATATGTGGAAATAGTAAATAGTCTTTCATCAGATGTAGAGCTGGTGGGGCTGAGAAAGAAAGAGAGAGACCATCAGTGCTGGCCAGAATGGTGCATTCATTCAATATGCTACTGCTGAATGTCCAAGCTATTCCTAAAATTAGGCAGGGGGGTTAACCATGACTGGATCCAGCAGTGTGACAGCTGACATTACTTTGTCAGTCTTACTTATGTGTCTCTCGAGACATCTATTTCTTTAGAGAGTTGTGCTGCCCTTCATGCTATAAACTTTGTGTGTATTTAAAAGCTTACTTTAACAGAAGTTAATTTCATAAAAGGGGCAGATAGCTGCTAATTCCTCTGTAAGGAGTGGGCAACTGCTGAATAATATTGACGCCATTCCCCAGCTCTTCCAGTTTTGGTGTAGCTGTGATGACCTTTACACACAATGGAATATTACACTGGAATATGGCTCTTTCTTTGCCTGACACAATAGACTCCTCAGGACAATAATTTTCAAACTCTTACCTGAACTTTCTTAGCATGCAACAAACTTGAGTAAAACCATCTCCAAAAAAGTTAGTACTGTTCTCTGATCCCTAATACTCAAGAAGAAACGTTTACAGGATAGAAGATACATTAAAATATATGCAGTGCTTTGTCTACTGTCACTTAAGTGCAATCCATGAAAAATATCTTTGAAAAATACCCATTTTCTTCTAATATTTCTGGCAAACAGTTTCTAGTAAATGAACAATATGTTGGTGTTTTTAATTGTTAAGACTTTATCTCTAGATTAAATTACTCAAGGAATGGTTTAAACCTGGATAACTCACTGAGAAACACTGAGTTTCTCTCTATGTAAGAGATCAGAGGAAAGAGGCAAAGAGACAAGATATTTTCATCCTGAAAAGAAAGCCATGGCTCTTGAATGAAGCAAATATTACACAGAGAACCAAACAGTGCTTGCTTAAGAACACCCCTTTTTTTACCACTGAAATGACTGACCTCAACAAAATTATTTGGATTTGGTCTCAATGGTTTCACAGTTCCTCAGTGCTGTTGGAAGTTGATTGAAGCACACAGAAAAGTATATATTAAGCAAATAATTAAGCCTAACTGGGGAACAGATTTTATATGGCTGATTCCTCAGGCAAACCACCAAGAAGCTTTATGGTGGTTTTAAGTAACAGATGCATGGAGGAATTATCAGCTTAAATAGGGGCTATTATCAACCTTAACTAGTAAGATCTTGAGCTCAGCTTGTTGTGCTCAGAGTACATCTGAGTATGCCATAGTCAGGCCATGTTTGATATAGTTTCACCTTTCTGCTTCCTTCTTATCCAATATCCTGTCTCTGACACTGGCCAGTTCAGGATGCTTAGAGAAAGAGGCAAATAACCCAGCAAAAAGCTGTTGTAGACAATGGGCGAGTTTATGATACACACAGCTCTGGCATCACCAGTGTTCTTCTCTTGAACATGTGCACTGCTGGGAGTGTGGCTTCTCAGGCTGTGTGTACCAGGAGATCGGGATTTCTTGACAGAGCCCTGTTTCCAAACCTCTAGACAAATTCTTTTTGATTGTTTGCTTGAGATGTAGGACAGCTGCAGGGCTGGTAAGTTGGACCAACAAGGACAAGGCATACATCAGATTCTGCTCACCTTTGGACCTACTAGGATGAGAAGCAGCAGCAGAGAGACAAGATAGGCAACCTGGAACAGCAATATATTAAACTATATTTGTAGAATTTTCCAGAACACTTCTGTCCACACCTTAAGACAAACATGATATGTCTCAACAGAGTTTTTGAAAGATTATTTTCTTTTTATTTAGTAGAGTAAATATGAGGAACAAGCCAAAAGCAGTCAAACTTACAATTGCTATCAAATCCAACTTTTGGGCTCGGGTCAAGGTCATCTGGATTTTCCTTCTTCTGCCTTTCATAGGTTTGTTTGAAGTCCAGCTAGCCCACTACTATCACAAAAACTCTTACCTTCTCACATTCAAAAGGAACATACTTTGTAATCTAGGCTTTCCCTATGTCTCTGGGAGCCTTCCCTACGTCTTTGGGAGCCTTTCCTACTTTCTAAACCTCTGGCCCAATAGCTACATTCATTATACCTGGGAGTTTGCCATGTAACAGACCCTTGCCTCCTGCAGACGTGTGGAACACGCTGGCTCTACACAGTTTTAATAAGCCACATTAAAATGTATCAAAGATGCACGTATCAAAATACAGTCATTATGATTAATTACTCTAGATGTCCTCTCAGGGCAATTAGATCAGGAGGACTACTGCACAAACATATTCAGGATGATTCCAACACCAGAGACAGGACAGTAAGCTACTTGCAATCCTGGCATATATAAATATTATAAATCAAGCAGGCACATGCTGGAAGGCTTTTTGACAAAGACAGACCTGCATAAAGGCATTTCTTGTAGAATCACTGCTCGTAGTAGCAATCAGAATTCCCTAATGACTTCTTAAGGTGTTAAAATTTTTCACTACAGTTTATCTCAATTGTTAAAGTTAAGAATTATACCACAATTCCTTGAGGTGATTTTAACACAAAGATGCCTTTCCTTTTGGGCAGAGCCCCAAAACATCATATATATTCCTAGAATGTAGAAGTCTTTGCTCCCAAGACTGAATAATTTTTGCTATATTTACAACCAAAACCCTTCCAACTGTCCTGAGAGAACAACATATATCTTAGTGATACTGAGAATCAAGTTTATGAATAAAAAAGGATTAAGCTGGCTGGCTCCCAGGATTATTAACTAAAATATGGTTGCTTATCTTTAACTGTAAAGTAGCAGTGTATCCCACCATGGCCCATTTCCAGAAGCTATAAACATTTTTCCTACTACATTTGCAGTACAGTTTTCAGGCATCTATTGATAGCTGAAATTCAAAAAATCATTAATTTTTCAGTTAATGTGTTCAACCTCTTCCACACAAAGAGTGCTTAAATAAAATAAAATCAGTGGAATTCCTGGAATGACTGGTCAAGATCTCGGATGAATGTTATCTACTGCTAACATTCTGGCAGTAAAACTTGACTGCAATTATTAAGATCTCTAGCTAGAAACAACAAATACTTTGAATTTTGTATGCCTTTATCATTTTCAGGGCTTTTATAGACACAAAAACACCCATGTGGCAATCTGCCAGATCTATCCAAGTTATATGCATATTAACTCTGGAAAGTGGAGTCAGTATATCCTTAACTGTAATCTATTTATCTATGTAGAACTGCATATACACATACCAAAGCAAAAGGGTAATACTTTCCACTTACAGACAAAAATTCTCCTGTCTATTTTCATGGAGTGGAACAGAGCTTGGCAGAACAACTTTTCACTTTATTTTGCTTCAAAATGCTTCTTTAGTTGTGCAGAAGGTTTTACAAACAAAGATTCATCCACAGGTTTTTCCATCTCTCCAATGACATTTTGTCCTGATTTATGAAGAAATTAAATATCTTCCTAAGGGGTACATACAGGGTCAACCAAAAATTTGAGAGCAGATCTTGCAGCTCTTTTGGCTCATAATGAGGGCTAAAGTCAGTAACTGATGAGTGTTGATAAGAAAATACTCTGCTAACATGATACATTCTTCCTCCTTAGTCCACCTGGGTGCACCTAAACTTTCTAAATGTAGCACTCGGGATTTCATGTGAGAATTGTACTTCACTCACAGCTGTTAATTCATTAAATCATGGAATGATTTAGAACAGAAAGGTCCTGTGAAGATCCTCTGGTATGACCCCTGCTCTAACCAGGGTCATCAGTGATTGCATTGCTCAGAGCTTTGTCCAGTTGAGCTTTGACAGTCTCTAAGGATGGAGAGTCCAAGAGTGTTTTAGCTGACCTGCTTCAAGTGTTTCTGGGTTTTTTTTTAAAGTCCAGTGAGACATTTTGCACCTCATCCACTCTACCTGCAAGCACTTGAGTTTTAACTTCCCACCGTTACCAAAGAAATCTGCTCTGGATCAAAAGAACCTTGAACTGTTGTACATGGTACCCGTGTTAGAGATGAAACTGGTGCACTGTAAAGGGCTTTGTTTGGACAGAGTCGGGACACGACATGAGGTAAAGCATGCCCTAAGATGTTCACTGTAAACAGCACCTCACTTATTATAGAATCATAGAATCATGAAGGTTGGAAAAGACTTCCAAGATCATCAAGTCCAACCAGCAACCAAACACAACCATGCCTACTAAACCATACAGCGAAGGGAAATGTCAAATTGCAATTTGCTACTGTATTCCAGCAGCAAGACTGGAAAAGCCAGTGCAGCCCATTTGAAGTAGTTGATCTTTCCAAAGTACAAACATGTACAAAAGTGACTGAAAAGTGACTGAAAAATCAGATTTAAGCATTTTCAGAAAAAAAATAAATGTTTATTCATATGCATTTTTATTAACAGTAATTGCATCTCCACTACAGCAGTAGATGCCGGCACAGTATAACTAAGATACAGACAGTGTTGTACAGCCTCTACAGGGTTGGAGTAAAATTCGCTAAGAAACACATCGAGTGACTTGTCCAGACCTACAGTTCGAAACATTTCTTTCAGTTAAGAGCCAGTTCTTCAGGACCTTCCTATAGTTGGGGGAACAGGTTAAGGGAGCTGATGATGAGGAGGAGGAATGGTGACGTTTTCACCTAATGCTTATCCTCAACGATAAGAAGGCAAGAAAAGTGCTCAGCATTTCCCAGTGGACAGCTCTGTAACATTGCACAATATTTTAGCAGGGTAGTATCGAAGTGGAGTTAATGGGCTGAGGATGCCAGATCCTCAGATAGGAAGGAGGTCTGTGCATCCTACGAGACCACACACAAAGCCTGCATAAGTGTGTACAGGAAAACGACATTGCTAATGAATCCCGCAGATAGGAGGAGTTTTAAGACTGCAGTATGAAACAATTAATGGAGAAGGCAGCTCTGAAAGTACACTAAAGAATAACCTCATAAAAGGGAATCTTGCAGTGTCTAACAGGCTCTAATGACAGCTGAGACTTAGAATGTGTTCCTGCCTTCAGGAATCACCACCTTCCCTGGATGAAAGGACTGGTTTTAGCTCTGTGCTAATTGCAGGATATCTTCTCACTCCAGAGTGAAGGCGATTATCTCCAAACATAGAATAAGTTGACTAACCCCAGATAAACAATAAGACATTATCTATCTTTTCCAGGCAACTAATTAAACAGCTTCAAGCTATAATAATGTGTGTACATAATTTCCACAGCATTGTAGTTACAAAAATTAATGTCAGGTACCAAAAGGAGCAGGAATAAAGGATGGATTGTTGAAAGACAATTAGATAATTATTACCTAAATATCTAGAAAAGTATATTATATTTGCATTTTAAAAATACTCAGTTACAGATTATCTATTTCTCCCACAAATTTTTGTCATCTCTCTTTTGCTTCTCTGACTTGCTCTATGTCATTGTGCAATACTCGGACTCCACATCTTTCATCATGTTAGGAATACCAACCCAGTGGGTGCTTTAGCAAATGAATTTCAAAATTTTTTCATACATTTGCAAGCCAAAGAGGGAATGTAAAATGTGGGGTTTAGTGTGTTTATATTGAAATTTACTACTCAAAATACCCCTGGAATCCTGGAATGCATTGCCAGGATTCCTCAGCAGAGTACAGTGGATACATCCATCCTTAAAAGGAGAATGAAGTTAAAGAATGAATAAATATCAAAAATTACTAAATGAACAAATCTACACATTCAAAGGCACCCTGGGTTATGCAAGTCATTCTTTCATCATTGGATAGAATGGCTTCTTGAAGGAATAGGGCATCTCTGATCTGTATTTAAAATGCGCCAGGAGCAGAGTTTTGACCCTGCTTTATAGTACCTGATTGTACTTGATTCAGAAACCATCACTTCCTTTTGTCCTCTCTAATTTTGAACTAATACCTGGCAAACAGACAGCTGTTCAAAGAACAGTGATCCACAGTAATCACAAAGACATTTCAAACATAGACATACAAACAGTTTTGTAGGAGAATTATCAGTTCCACTTTTCCCATACTACACACAGTCATGTTCAGAAACCCACCTCTACAGTACCTTCAAAAGGAAGAAAAGATTTTTCTACGTGATTACTGTATTTCCTCTCTCTTATTCAGAAAGGTGATTGTGGCACTCAGTGTGTTCAGCAGAAGCCAGTCACTATTTCAGGCTCTCTTCTGCAAACCACAAGCCATCAGCTTTAAGGGTTACATTGCAAATGCCTCACACCAATCACTGGACAGCAGGTTTGCCAACATCTACCTGAGGAGTTGCTGACTTGAGACAATAAAAATCAGCTTTTAGATTGTTTCTATAAGTACAGGAGTTCCCATATTAAAGTGGCCTAGTGCTAAAATTTTCAGACTATCTGATGGAAAGTTTCAGAAGCTTGTTGTGACCATCCTCAATCTTCCCAACATTGTAATTTCCTGAACTTAGTGCTTTGCTCCAGGAGTTGCAGTGTGTACCAACACCCTGTGAACACTTTGTTCTCATTCTGTCCACTCAACAATCTTTCCACATTTCAGAAACAGCTCAGAGTGTCTCTCAAAGAGCCTAGTCTGATGCATAGGACTTTTCCCGTGAATAACACTGTAAATGCAGGCAAGAAGGGTGCCAGGTGTAAGATTCTGGGAAAACAGTAATGTTCCAGAATAGGTGTGAGCATATGCTGAAGGCATAGCTGTACAGACAGAACCATTTTCCCAGTTTAAATCACTATCGTTCCATCACCTTTGATGGAATTATGTTAGTCTATCAGCAGAAAGCAAATATGTTTCATTTCAGTACAAAAGCATCATCATCTTTTATATATCTTGGAGTCTGCAAGTGCAACTGAGCACATTAAAGGGATGATTGTGCCCAAGCAAATCAACAATCAGTATCGAAAATGCATTTTTTACAGTAATTATTGCCAGAGCATTAACAACTTAATTTCTCATTTTCCCCTCACCATGTTAAGTCTTTAAGTTCTCAGTTCACTTGAATAAGATAATTATATTTGGAAAAATTTTGTTTGATGCTTCATCTTGATGCATAGAAGTAGCTTCACATTTCATGGTTTTGCCAATTAAATAAATATAATACCAATACAGATAAAAGTAATGAGCAAACTTGTTTAACTCTCACTTCAAGTTGAGGCTCAAAACTATTTGAATACCTGTAGGTTTTTTCAGTGTTGAAAAAGTGGATTTGGTGCAGAAGTTACCAAGGCCAGCAAAACTAATCCAAATGCCCTTCTCAGAGGATGGTTTCCAAGCCAGCCTTCAACTTTTATTACAGGATAGTTTGGCTGCATAACTGTTAAAAAAATATGAGATCTAATTTTTTATAATAGCAGGGTAGTTTTTCTCCCCATATTGTAAAATTGCTGACCCATTATTGAGTATATTTTCAGCAATAAGGCTGCTCTTGGACAAAGCCTCAACAATTTCAGCTTCAGAAAGTTTTGGAATAGAGACTATTACACAATCTGAGCTCTAACAAGCATCATTATTCCCTCTAAAGCTGCATCTTAACTAATTTTATTGTGGATAGTAGGGGTTAGATATTGTTAGGTCCTGTAAGCAAGGAGACTTAGAACGAGGAAGGGGAAGTAGCTACCACTTTATGTCCCAAATCCACAAAGTCTGTGGTACTCATCCCTCAGTGTAGTTGCTGGGAATTAGATGCCTAAATTATTTTGAGTCAGATGTACTTAAATACAAATTTAGATCAAAAGTCCCCCATAATCCTCTACATTTCTGTAAGTCTAACAAGTGTCCAGTTGAAGGAAGAATTCAAAACCAGGTGTGTCTTATTAGTTTTTTGTCAAGAAATAAAAAATTCTGTAGTGGATGTCTCTTGATAGTTCTTGCTAAAGGTACTGTGAATTGTCTATGTATGCAGAGCAGAGCAGAGGACATGAAGAAGCTGCACTTCTTGGAAAGTCATGCTATTTTTCTCCAGGTCACTGGTTCCTTTTCAAATTTAAATCCTGTGTTAAATTTCCTCTCTCTTTATGATCTGAATTCTCATTCCTGTCCTCATACGGTCTCCCCCTTTATTGAGACAACTTTGTTCTCAGAATTACTTAATTGGTTATTGACTGTTGTGGAAACACTGAAGCTTTGTGATTAATTGATCACACACCATGTATACCATACTGGCAAGTTCTCTTGTGCCACACAAGATGAGGATTTCTGTTTTCATCACTTAAAAAGTTGATAAATAAAACCAGAACCACTCAGTGCTCCTGTTTAACTTCTCCACAGATGTTATTTCAAATACTCTGTGTTTCACATGCATCAGACAACATTTCAAGAGATACTTGATATTCTTCAGCCTCATTCCTCCCTGACAGTCATGTATTGTACGAGTACACAAAGCTATCAGCAATTTAAGGAGTTCTGTGGCAATAGTGTGGCAATCCTAGTTAAAAAAAAAAAAAAAAAGAAGGATTCTTCCAAAGAAATGGTGCTTGAAGCATTCGGCATCTTGCCTGTGTGTAACCATTCATGGTTGGCGCTCCTTGCCCTAGAAAACTGGCATGCCCCTGTGTGTGCAGGCATCGTGCCATCCTAGCAGATGGGCTCAAGTATAGGCAGCCAAGAGACCATCTATGAACATCAAACGTGTTGTCTGAGATCATAGTTCACAGCCAAGAATATTTCAATGGTTAGGTTCTTTGTCAGTGTAGGCAAGGAGAAAAGCAAGCTAAGGAGAGGCAAGCTCCCTCAGAAAGTCACCCATTTTGAAAATGGCAAAACTTACAGACCAAAGCAATCAAAGTGAGTCTCCCCCTACAATATCTTGTATTCAGATACAAAATCTGCATACAAGGAGTGTAACAGGAGTCTCACTATAGCAAACATTTTGGAATTCAGCAAATTTGCTGCTAAATTGCACCCTCCAAGACACTTAGCTCAGAGGTCATCAGCTCGGAGGACAGACAGTTGAACATCAACACCAGCTTTAGTTAAAACAGAACCACCACTGCAGGACCAAGCCTTTGGAGGAGAAGTCTGGAATTTTCAGTACTTTCAATTGTATTTACTTGTACAAGCCTATGTTATAGAAATCCACATTTTTTGGTAAACGTGGTTGTTACCCCATTAGAGCTGTTTACTGAGGAGATCTGCTTCTCTCATGTGGGGAAGACTTTGAATCAGGAAAAGAAGAAAGGTATATGGTTCGAGCATCACACTAAACAAGATAAATCGTGTCTTCATGATTTAAAGCACTTTGCTGAATCAGCACCTGAATGTATATGATCAGTATCACTGCTCACAGGAGTACTGTAAAGATATAAAAGGGTGGGATGTATGCTGAATGTATACTGAGTGGGAAAGAGGAACAAGAAGTATGACAAGAGGAGTTTTTCTTCAATGATGACATTAGCTGGTTTAAGCTGGACTGTAGCAGACAAACCTCTGAGGTGGAGTGTGTATTGTGCACCGATTCCCGAAATCCTCATTTTGCGCTGTTTTAGGTAATATATAGCTATGCCAGGAAACATTATTGTTCTTTTGAGTCTGTTTTGTCCATTCCATGGCTCCTGGTATGACATGTGAATTGCTCTCAGGATGCTATTTGGATATGCATGGAAAGAATTAAAAAAACTCTACCAGGCTATTCGTCTCACCTTTGACAATTAAAAACAGAATTCAGCTTAAACATCCCAAATACCAGGTTTACATACAATATTTTCTCTTTTTTTGTTTAAAATTAATTTAAAATGTACTGTAAATGCATTTTGTTTGTATTCTGTAATCAAGCATTCCAAATCACTTCAAAGAAAATTGAAGAGTACAGAAGTGATCTCTATCCCACATTCCTAAAGCATGCCAACAGAAAAGCAATCATGCTGTAGCGGTTGAATAGGCTCACTCTTATCCCACCCAATCAGATATTAGGCCCACTCTACTGCACATACAAGTCACAACTATGACCTGCAGTCTGCATTATTTCAGTTCATGATATTACAAAGTAAAATCACCTATCATCAAAATTTCCTATTAGCTAAACCACAGTTCTTTGCCTTAGCAACAGCAATTAGTTTGGAATAAAATACTGCCCTTGTTTCAGTTGGGATACAGTTAATTTTCTTCCGAGTAGCTGATATAGTGCTGTATTTCAGATTTAGGATGAGAATAATGTTGATAACTCACCAATGTTTTAGTTGTTGCTGAGCAGTGCTTATTCTAAGTCGAGGACTTTTCAGCTTCTCACCCTAACCCACCAGTGAGAAGGCTGGAGAGGTACAAGAAGCTGTGAGGGAAAACAGCCAGGGCAGCTGACCCCAGCTGGCCAAAGGGATATTCCATAATATAGTTTCATGCTCAGGTTGTAAACCAGGGGTAAACCTTGCTGGGGGCAGCTGCTCAAGATCTGGTTCATCATCGGTCAGCAGGTGGTGAGAAACTGTATTGTGCATCACTTGTTTTGTATATTTATTATTATTATTATTATTATTGTTATTGTTATAATCATAATTCCTGTTGTTGTTATTACTGTTTTCCTTTCCTGTCCTATTAAACTGCCTTTATCTCAACACATGGATTTTAGGTTTTTTTTTTCCTTCCACTTTTCTCCCCTACCCCCGCCTTGGGGGTGTGAGTAAGCAGCTGTGTGGTGTTTAGCTACCTGCCAGGATAAGCCACAGCAAGTACATTGCTGATTCACCCTTCTGCAGCAATTTCTAAGTTTTCAGACATCTGGTGTGACTTGTGACTGAACCTCTTCCTTAGCTCCACACCCATGATCACCCAAAATGCCCATGTTCCAATGAAACGCTGCAAATGACTAACAGCAGCAAGACTTACAAGAAAGCCATTTTCTTTTGGAGGACTTCTTAAGTAGAAAATAATGTTCCCTCTATTTTCCTAGGGAAATTTAAATGGAGCATGTCAACCAAATCAAACCATTACATTTGGGCATTTTATGATAAATATTAATGAAGTATTTGTAGCATTTTGTAATTTGTACTACATTTTGCATTCACCTTTCAGTGAGCAGCCAGCAGTATTCTTTAGGGATCAGTACTGGAATCTTCACTGTTTAATGCCTTCATTAATGACCTGGATGATGGGACAGAGTATACTCCCAGTAAATCTGTGTTTGATACTGTCAGAGACTGAAATATTATAGTTTATGACTTAAACATTTTCTTGAAGGACTTTTAAAACTGTATTACAAAAGCTACAGAGAAGACTACCACACAAGATAAGATAAAGTAACAGCTCAGGGCTGGAGACAGTCACTGAGCACAGGCTTAACACCTCCAAGGTGGAGACCACAGCCCCAGGGCTACCAGCTGCCAGGCTTGCACAGACCCTCTCACTGGGGGGTGGGGGGAGAGCACCTTTGGGTATCTTGGAAAAGCCTCTGGTCAAAGGTGCAGTGACTGCCCAGCCTCCACTGTGCAGAGGAGCCCAGCTGAGGGGTGGGGGAGAAGCTTATCCACAGCAGAAGGGGGTGACACAGTCCATCACAGGGACCCCCTCAAAGGGGTCCCCAGACTCTGCACCAGAGCACCAGAGATGATGGAACAGACCCTCGGTGTTTCCAGGGACAGTGTGTCAAGTTAGCCCCCGCAAGGAGAGACCCATGGGCATTCCCACCTGGCCCAAATCATCTATTAATCCACGGAATTCTGTGCTCTGTGGTGTGTGGCAGCGTGGCCACAGCAGCAACAGGGGACCCTCACCACCAGAAGACCGGATGGAGGGGAGCAACGAGACGTCGTCGGGACCCCCAGATGGGTGATATGCTTCCACCTAAGCCCTGTCACCTCTCCGTGTCCCTCCACCCCCACACACACTTCTTTCTCTATGTCTTTCTTTCTTTTCTCTTTCCTTCTCTTTGCCTCTCTACTATTAAATAAAATGCATCAATGTTTTGGCATCAACATCTCACCTTGTTTTGTTTTAATCTCGTTTCTGGAAATATTTTGAGCCTTCTAAGTTCTTTCTGGTTTATGCTCAGAGACTTAGCTTTCTTTGCTTTTCTAGGCTTAAACTGGATCACAACAGATACCAAATTGAAGAGAGCAGCAGGATGAGGCTGCTACTGCTAAGGACCTGGACAGCCTGGAGTAATGGAATAGGAGGAACCTAGTGATGTTCAAACAGAGAAAAGTGAAAGGTTCTGCATCCAGGAAGGAATATGCTGGTGCAACATTATAGGCTGGGATCCAGTCTTCTAAGAAAAAACTCCACAAAGCTTATCCACATAGAGGTCCTGGTGGATACCAAGCTGAATGCGGGCCAGCAGTGCACCATCACACAGAGCAAGCCAACAGCCTCTAAGAGATCCAGGTGAGTGATCTTCTATTCATTACATGGGCATCTGAAGCAGTGTGCTCAGTTCTGGACTTCCCAGTACCATAAAAACTGTGGTAATACTGCAGCAAGAGCAGCTGTCACGCCCCACCACCAGGCTGGACGGGAGTCTGGAGCACAGAATGTTCAAGAACAAGCTAAGATTGATGTGCTTGCCCAGCCCAGATAGAAGACAGATCATGGAATCACGATGAATTCCAGTTAGATATTAGGAAAAATATATTTAGTAAAAACGGTCAAATACCAGAATCCTTGGAGGCATTCCAGCTGAATGGGATGTGGTCTCTGTCAACCTCATCTAATTAGACCTCCTTTGGACAGGAGATTGGACTAGACGTCCTCCAGAGCTTCCCTTCCAACCTAAAATGTTCTGTGATTCTTTGATAAAATCTCTTGTTTACAGCAGTTACCTTCTTTGCCTGGGTACTGACTCCATGCTTAAATTTAGGACTGGTGACGCATACCATGTAAACCTTTTGAAGACTAAGCAGAGAGGAGGCAAGTGCAGTTTAACAGAAATCAACACTGGTAGAAATGAAACCCGTACTATTCCAGGTCTGTACTCAAACTGTATTTCAATAACTACTTTGGAAAGTAGAGAAATAAGCAGATTTGGCACTTTATTCATTAAATAGCTTACAAATACTATTAAAAAAAAACCCAAAGAAACCTGAGATTCAGTAGCTACTTTGAGGGCAGTATTAAGAGTAAAAGGGGGTTTTATAAAGTTGTATTTGTGTGCTTTAAAAATAAATTTTAAAAGGACAGGAAAAGACCAAAATGCTCAAAGTAAATGTTCAAAAGACAAACAAGGTTCTGCAATTTTGAAAACTGATCTTAAAAAAAAAAATTCAACTTATTGTTCTTGATATTTAACTGAAAATGGAGAATGGAGAATAAGGCATCAAGTACTAAATTAGCTTGGGTGGGTTTTTTCTTGTTTTTCAGAGATTTTTATTACAGGAACATGGGGTGTGTCCTTTAGATCAGGTGTAAGGTTTGTCTGATATTTGTCTCCTATAGTAGCAGCAGACACATGAGAAAAAAATAAACTTTGAAGGCAGTGGTAGAATAAAGCACCCTTCACGTTAGGTAGCATATTCCCCTCATATTAGTGACTGGCTTTGGCCTTGTAGCCTGGAATGTTAATTATGTTAGCTGTACTGTTAATTAGAACAACACTGTATGTTAATGCAACCCTAGTACACCCCTTCTTCTATAGTGGAGATGTGTAATTTCCTGTGGCAATGAGTTCTTCAGGCTAATTGTATATTTTGTAGATAATTATAATTGTAGATAATGTTGTATTTTATCAGCTTTGACTGTTCTCCATTTTAATTTTATTAGATGCCCTCTTGTTCAAATATTTGAAACAGTCAGAGGAACAGCTCTTAAATTTACTTAAACGAGAGCATGCTCGCTCCCATAGTTTTTGCAACATATTTTTTGTTCTTCCATTTTACACAAGATATTCACACAATATCTGCCTGGTTCACCCCAGACAACAATACATGAACTCCATCAGCTTGTGGTTCACTGAGTCAATCAGATATAATGCAGGTCTAGTTCAGAAGTCATAGATCTATTGCATAACCTGACCTAACATGTCTTTCAAGCTAACTAGCAAAGCCTGCAACGAATGGGCAGACACAGCCCCAACTGATGAAATCTTAGTAGTTGCAGAACTAAATTAGACTGTGTCCATTCACATTTACAACAGCAGTACAAGTTCAGAGTCAGGGTATAACAAGCCCTCCCTTAAAAACTCCCCAACACCAAATCCTGTATTCAAATTAATTTAATTAATATTACATCTATTAGAAACAACTCACACCTGTTGGATAATTCAGATTACCAGAGAAGCCCTGCAACTGTGTAACAAATTTTCCTCCTATATTATTTCTTTTTGATAGGACCCTTCATATTTAGGAAAGCAAAATATTTGTTCTAGCTTTCCATGGCAAACATTACTTTTTAATGAAAGAAACCCACATGTGGTCACTTGAAATTTTGTATTTAGAAATACTGCTGCTGGATCCCTTTGGAGCTGTAAGGGAGATTCCACCCCCTTCATCTCTCAGGCAACCATTTCCAAGCAGCATGTCAAAGTTGTTGATCGAGGTCATGATGTTGCAGTTCAGAAGTGAAAAAATATGGATTACACTGATATCTCTATTTGGTTAGCAATTGTCCTCACTACCACTTTAGAACACTGTTTCGCTAAAAAAAATAATAATATATTTGTGTACTATTAAAATAAAAACATAATATAAATACACCAATTACATATTTATATGCTAAAACCAACTAAGATAAAGGCAAGAGTGACAGCTTCAGAACTCCAGATTAGGATATGAGCCTTGGTATGAGCTTCCTGCTATAGTTATTAAAGCATTTATCTGAAGAACATGGAAGCACAAATTCCTTGATCATTGCAAGGCAGCATCTCCATAGGCCATTCTAAAAGCAGGTCAACACTTTGCAGAAAATCTGTGATAACTCAATTCTCAACAAGATCTTTTCTTAGTAATATGCTTAAGAATTTATACAAAAAGAAAAAAACATATAATTTAATGTGACAAACCATAGAAGCAGATACCTTATACTGACTCCTGTGTATTACCAAGGCACAGATTTTGATAAACTAAAGAACAGCCATGTTACTATTACAATCAGTAGATGATTATTTGGCCCATTTGAGCAGAAATAGCTGACACTACACTGAGCACAGCTAAGCTACACTGAGTAATGAATACAAAAGGCAGAATGGGTCATACAGTCCCTGTGTGTGCTAGAGGTTGAGAAACCGGGTTAGTAGTGCAGTTTATTTCCCCACAATCTGACTGAAGACTAGATAAATCATGCAGGAACAGAAGGCAGAATATTACGTCTCCTGATTTAGGGTAATTTTTGTTACAATCTAGACTACAGTGAAGAACAATCTGTGAAAAATAGTTGTCTATCATCCTATTTTACTAGCAATTTTTACTAGTAATTTTTTTCAAGACTGATACATCACCAGGAAAGACAAGGTTATTTTATACCAGTTAGAAGGCCAAAAACTGAAAGATTAAATAATCTGAACAACGTAGCTAAGAGAAATTCTAGGGAGGAGTCAAGAATAAAGGGCTGTACTGGTCAGCGTGGCACAAACATGTGAAACACCAGTAGGCTGTTTAGCCAATTGTTCCCATGGGCCACAGTCTCTGGGAAGAAGAGTCTCATGGCTTTTCATTCTACCAAGTTCCTGTGGGAGAGGAACTGTTGTCTTGCACAAGGGCAGCTGCTCCCAGGTCTCAGTCCCCACATTTCACGGACTGCACTTACACCACATGGTGGAATGGCCAATTCCCAGTGGCTACCACACACCATGCATTTCCTACGATTTGAAAGTTTTCCAGAGTAATGTGATTTTTCCATCAGTTGTTTCATC
Organism: Dicrurus megarhynchus; assembly: GCA_013399195.1. NCBI lineage: Eukaryota > Metazoa > Chordata > Aves > Passeriformes > Dicruridae > Dicrurus > Dicrurus megarhynchus. Next base: position 1,849,190 of record VXAD01009139.1, read on the forward strand.
CTTGTCTTGAGGACCATAGCAGCCAAAAAATTACAGTGGAGATAACAGCACTATTTGCAAGGACGCAGGAAGGGAATCTCTACTCTTCCCAGCAGGAAAATAAAACTTGTTTAAGCTATTAGACAAGGATATGAAAGTTCCTGGGATGCCATCAGGGCTCTGCAGATACCATTATGAGCTAATTCATTTACAGATAGAATATCCACCAGGGCTTTCTATTGACCTGGAAAGGCCATGGGATGCAGAGCAGCGAAGGAAAAACCTCCTGGGGCTCTCACAGATGCCTCTACCAGCAGCAAATCAGCCTTCCACATTCACTGGTTTAAGTTAATCTCTCTCTGGTGCACGTTGTGGTGGGTCAGCTGCACACCCATGACTGATTATCACATTTCAGATGGGGAAGGGTGTCCTTTCAAACTACTCTTTTGTTAATCTGATTATACTCTTGCATTTTTCCTGTATTCAACAAAATCACATTAGAACACATCCAAGGCAAAAAGTCTGCTTTTGTCAGTGGTGAGAGAGTCAAGCACTGAGATTCAGTTTTTAAGGTGATACATTTTTTAATGCTGGTAATCCAAACTGGAATTACACATGTTAAGGTAATTAAATCTCATGCTTCCAGGAAAAATGTCTCTGACCTACTGATAGTCCTGGATATATGATTTATTGAACAGATGTATCTGTATCAAACACTGCTGAGCACAGAGCAGTGGCTTGATGAATCTATTACGTCCCCTGAAGGGGAAATCACCACTCTTTTGGTTTGTGCTACTCACAAGCTACATTAGCATAACAGATCAGACAGAGCAGAAGGCAACCACTGCTTTGGGAATAGAAGGCCAGGATCACATCCAAACTACAAGGCTTATTAGTGGAACAAGCAAACATCAAATCAGCATCTGCTGGGCCTGATGGGATTCACCATGGGATGCAAAACTGGGAGTCAACATATTCCTTGGCATAGATCAAAAACTCATTAAAATCAGAGATGTCACCAAAAGACCAGAGGAAATCTAAGTGTGGCGCCAATGTTAAAGTATGGAGAGATGAGAGCAATAGACCAGAAACTTTGGCTTCTCTAGCCATAAACATGTTGGAATGAATCTTTCAATAGAGATAAGGTGGTTATTAAACCAAATCCAAAGGGGCAAAATGATACAGTGGCAACAGCCCAATGATTGCCATGTCAATAACAAAGGAGCAGCTATGACCCTCTGTTTTCATTTTGCTCCATGGAGTTGACTATAGACACTGACTTTGTGTTGGTCTTTGCCATAAATACCAGAGAAGAGCACAGGAACCATGATTTTCAGAAGAGGGGGGACATGATAATAGAAGAACAGTACATTTTTGAGGGGTTATGTTAAATAATAAATAACATGTATGTATCACATACACATATGTATATAAAGCATACATATATGTGCATATAATATGTAAACACTAAGTAATATGTATTATTTATCACAGAAGATATCAGATTAAAGTATCTCAACAACTGGAGGACACATGGAATTCAGCACAGAAAGCAAGAGACATGGACAGAGCTGACAGGAGTAAAACTATAATGCAGTAAAAGAGTCTTTTTTAGCTTTTTCTTCCTTACTTATCCTTTTCTACATATTAGAAAGCAAAACTGGAACCTACAATATCAATGAATGCACTCCCCTCTTGCAGTAAATATTGCTCTTGAGCTTTAAGGATTTTCTGTATCACAAGGGACAGAATTATCAGGGGGCCAGTGAATCAACCAGTATTCATTTATGTCCTCCATTCTTCTGACAATAATTATTAAAGGGGAGACACTGGGAGAAATATATGCACTGAGACCTGATTGCAAATGGAACAAGCAAGTTTTATTACATTACATGGGTACCTTCCTAATAGGAATCCATACTTGCAGAAAAATTAACTGAGCCAGTGAGTGAATCAGCATCAATCTTCTCCTTTCTGTAATATTAATACAAATTACAAAAGGCTCATGCTAGAGCTCACTTTTGGAGACAGAAATAGATATTGCCCTGCTTAAATGGATGTTCCAGGCAAACAGACTATTTTAATCATGGTGTATACTTCTGCCTCTTTGAAAAACTCAGTGTAAACCTTGAGGGCATTCTTGTCACTAGAACATATGGCTTATGGTTTTGCATCCCCATCTTCTAAAAACACACCATGAGAGGTCATTTTTGGTTTCAAGCATTCATTTCTTATTATTACTGGAAAAGAATAATGATGCATTATTTTTCTATGTATGATTTTATCCAGCAGCTGGATCCAACTGCTTCATAGATGTTTGTACCACACAAGGTAATGCCAGTAAGAGATACCTAAATAAAAGATGACTAAATTTACCTATAAATACTAGATAGATAGAAGCAGAGAGCTTGACAGTGCTTCTGCTAGCAGCAGGTATAGGTATAAAACCACTTAAGGGAAGAGGCAAGTCAAGATGCAAAAGGGTTTCTGCTAAAGAGTTTTCTCAGGTTATTAAAGATATTCCCAACTTTTCCTTATAAAATACTTGAAGACATTAGGAGAATGCAGATGATTTGCTGTCACAAAAGGCAGGCATCTACTTGCTTCAGAAGCTCAGCTCCAAATTGAATGTATCTTAAGCAAATTTATGCAAGATAACATATGATAAATGTCTAGGAAACAGAAAAAGTCAAATTTACTCATAAGAGAAATTGGACCAGCTTCCATGTATTTGAATTTGCAGTGATATTCAGCACCGAGACCTTCCTCAACTCACATAATATCTTTTGAGAGGAGAAATCTCTCTGCATGTTTTCCCTTTTCATAATGCCAGAGCAGGCAAAGAGATTTTCCCTTCTGATTGGGGGGGGGTGAGCTGCTAGGAAGAAGACTTGAAACCACATAAATTTCACATTTACTTGAAACCACATAAATTACACATTTAGAAAAAACTTATGCTCCCCAAGCATGAGTCTTCAGATCCTAATCAAATTTTATCCAAGGAAGTTTTTTTCCTAGAAAATATTGGTCAGTCCTTTCTGATCCTGATGGATCATTCATGTTTTAGGGTTGCGGGGATGACCTAACAGGAAAATATCTAAAAAATTATAATCTTAGGTAACATCTAGATCGTGACAGTGTAATGATGCAGAGATATTCACCTCCAGAATACAAATGCTTTCTTCCTGCTTTATGTTTTTCTTTTATAACCCCTTGAAAATTCCCAGTGATTTGCATCAGTTACTTCTGTGGAAAGGTATTTTTTAATACCCCTTACATTCATGCAACTATAAGCCTAGAAGATTTTCTAGGACGTGCTTAAGTTGAAGCTTTTTAGAAAAGGAAAAAGGGGGGAGAATGTGGACAGAGGAGTTCTAGTTACTCAGACTTGTTCTTCTCCTTGGGATGAAACATCATTTCATGACCACTATGCTGGGTGGTCAGTTGACCTGGTCTGAAGAGAGACTATGAATTGAGAACAGGTTGAAATTAATGCCTGGTTAACTTAATGTATTATCTTTACGTGATTATTGCACATTGTTGGATAGCTAACACATGTTGTGGTTTGACACTGGCCTAACACCAGGCACCCACAAGAACCACTCACTCACCCTCCCCTGCCACAGCTGGGCAGAGGAGAGAGAGAAAAAAAAAAAAAATAATGAACATTTCATGTATGAGATAAGGACCAGGAGAAACACTTCAAGGGCGAAACAGGCTTAACTTAAAGTTACAAAGTGAATTTATTGCTAATAGAATCAGAGGAGGATGATGAGAAATAAAACAAGCCCTTAAAACAGCTCCCACCCCGAGCCCCTCCCTCTTTCCCACTGACAGCTCAGGCAGACAGGGCATGGGGGTTTGGTCAGTCCATCACCGAGATTTCCTTCCGCTGCTCCAGGACAGGAGCCTTCCCCTGTGAGGCTGTGGGGTCCTTCCCACAGGAGACAGTTCTCCGTGAACCTCTCCAGCGTGGGCCCACCCTCAGGAGCAGCAGCCACACCGCCCCTGCTGCAGCCTGAGCCCCTCCCACGGGCACACAGCCCTCNAGGTGTTACCCACTTCTCTCACTGGCCCAGCTTTGGCCAGCAGCATGTCCATCTTTCAGAGCCATCGGAGATTGGCTCTACTGGACATGGTGGAAGTTTTGAGGAGGTTCTCACAGGAGCCACCTCTGTGGCCCCCCTGCTACCAAAAACCAGGCCATGCAAAAACAAGACAACATGTTACCTGGAAATGAATATTTATTGCTATGGGATTGTCACTAGTGTCTTATTGTAAGTTGAATTGAAGCTTGGAGGTTTTTGAAGGGGAGCTTTTATTGTTTAAATCAAAACTGTCATTGTTGGCACCTGCAAAGGTTTTGAACTACACTAACCTAGTGAATTCAAACCTTTGAAGAACTACAAGTCTGCAGCAACCATGAGAGAAGAATCTTCATCTAGAAAAAACACAGAGAACACAAAGACTGGGAGATATTAAGATTAGCATACCTATAAAGGTAATCAAAACAGTGACAGCAGAACATCTTTTAAAAATTGTAGCTAGTTTTAAACATCGTTTAGCAGAACACTGGCACGGCTGGGTAAGAAAAAAGTATAAATCAGACCTTCCTGGAGGGATTTCAAACAGCATGTTTCTTCCCTTATATATGCAGGCTATTAAAAACATCCATGCTGATTTGAACAGCTTCTACTATCCATTGCATGTGTCATGGCAAGGAAGGGAGACAAAAAAATTTAGCTCATTTTCTTTAAGAAAAGAGGCTCACATGATCACATTGCTATTTTCTTTCATTGCTATGTCCTTCTCTAGTCACATTCCAGTGTATTGTTTAAATGTGGCAAAGGGTGTGTAAGATAACTAAATTAATGTACTTTTTTGACTTTTAAGTGTGCAGATGAAAGGAAGTTTCACATCTTCACAAAACACAGGAAGATGCACACAGGGGAAAACACTACCACATACAAATTATGGGTTGCTTCAGACACAACTGACAAACAGCAAATTCAAGGGCAATCAAGCTTCATTAGCTCTGATTCCCCCAGAACTGCTTCTTTATTGCTTCACTTTTTAATAGGTACTTATTTTTACAGATACTAAGGTGTGCTGGATTTCACAAGACTGACTGAAGCCTGTTGGAGACACTGTGAGTGTGTGCATTGGCTCCAAAGGTTTTCGGACAAAGCCCTAACACAGCAGGAGATGACAGATTCCAGGAGCCAGAGATGTATCTTTGTGATATATGCAGTTTGTTTCTGCTACTGCTCTCTCATTGTTAACATCACACAAGATTTATATACCACACTGGCAGTCAATAGAAATGGCAATCAAAAGGTAATGATGTATTTCCCAGGAGCTGGAATGTGGAGCTTTCACATTGTCTACCTTCAGGGTTTCTAACTTAACAGTTCAGTCTTGCTGAGTTTTATATTCCCCCATTGTTAAAGATCATTGTTGCCCTCTCCAGAGAGAATACTAATACAAACCCCTCTACGAACTAACCCTTCAAATGGATTTCTTCCTCTTCATAGAGCACATGAAAGTTAGATGGCATTTAAAAATAGTGTGAACTTTGCCCTGGAGAAGCTGGCATAGCTCCTGAAGATGATGTGAAAGAACAGCCTCCATAACTTACCCTTGTGTGGCCTCCCTTAGTAAGCTTTTAGGACTCAGGCAAGTTGGTTTTTGATACTCCACCTTTTATGTGCTTGCCACTGGGTATTTAGCAATGGACACAAATATTACGACCATGCATAAATCCACTCCTCTGCTTCCTACAGCCAACTCTTAAGTTTTGGCTCACTGAACTCCTGACATAGAGTATTCCACAGCCAAACAAAGTGCTTTTACTACTTTTCTTCTAACAGCTGGCAATCCATATATTTACTGAAGTCCAAACAGCTCTCTAACATTTTGAAAAGTCCCATGTTAGCATATGTCTTCATGATATTCATCAAAAAGACATGGCCATCAGTTACAAGAAATGAAGATTTAGGCAACCCAGGCTCCTGATCACCAGTTCTCACAGTATCCTATCATCAGTGCTGCCATGATTCCTTATGTCTGTTATACAGAGTAAAACTGAAATGAAGGGCTGCTAAGTTTTGTTTCCACTGTTTAAATCCAAGGCAGATAACAGAAGTTCATCATTACTTTTTCGTCTCATAACTATTGCTGGCCTTTCACCGGGGAAGAGGCCATCTAGGTTTCCTTCCACTAATGGCCTGTAAGACTGACACTACTCAGTCTTCTCAAGATAAGGACACTTTTCTACTATTGAAAAGCCTAAACCTGCCTCTTTATAATTCAGACTTCTTACCATTTCTTCTTGTAAGTATGTAGGAACAAAACCGTCATCAGAAATCAATGGACAACACCTACTTAAGTCACTAGTAGCTGTACAGGTGAAAAACTTCTCAAGAGAAATTTTTAAAGTGCTCTTGTTCTCCTACATAAGAGAAGTTAAAATATTACACTGCTTGCACACTGGATTTGCTGCTTTTTTATATCCCTGCCAGTGAGTCTAGGACTGGGTCAGTAATGGGTGATGGTGGAACTGAGAAGACGTAATCAAATGCCTGTTACTTATGTCAGTGATTCCAGCTGAGGCTAGTCCTGCAGGAAAATAAAATTCCACATGTACAGGATTGATATATTTTGCCCTCAGGTATGTAGCCATATGCTATACTTCAGCTTCCCTGTGTGGATAAATTACAAAAAAGGCAGGAAATGGTCTGGAGAGGTTACCTAGTCTAGCCCCAAGTCCCATCAGAACTATTTACACCTGTGTTAGCTGTTCCTAATAACTTCTGTTGATAAAAATCCCTCCAATTCCCTACATAATATATTCCCTGTGCCTCTTTTACTAGCTCTTACCTACAAAATGCATGGCTTAAGTCTTAACAGTTCTATATAAAGGAACAAAGACTTCTCACATGACCAGGGTCATATGTCAAATAAAATAAGAATGCAGTCATCTGCCACTTTGACCTGTGGGTAACCATCAAGGCTCTGAGTAATCTGTACTCTGACCAAAGCCAGAGGCTGTTAGGAGTCTTATACTTTGCAAAACTTGTTTTCCAGAGAAATAAAATAAAACCATTTGGCATGGCTCAGCCAAGGACTGTGTTTACACTGCCTGTAAATAGCCAGCAAGGAAGCAGAATCCTGACAGATTACTGTGGCGTGCCTTGCAGCACCTGCCAAAATAACAGAATCACAGAGAACTGAGGTAAGAACACATCCCTGAAGGTCATCTCATCCAACACCCCCTGTCTAGAGTAAGGTCAAGCAGAGAAGTTGCTCAGGGCCATGTCCATTTGGGTTTTGAGTATCGCCAGGGTGGGGAACTCCACAATATCTGCAGGCAATCTGTTCCAGTCTTCAATCATGTTTACCGTAAAAGTTTTTTTCTTATTTTGGCAACATCTTATAAATAGGATAAGCAATTGATCTGAATTATTAAAGGGATTGGTTATAAAAATGTCTATAAAAATAAGCTAAAATAAAGGAGTGTTTCTGCCAGTATATTAGTGGGATAAATCACAGCTAAAAACCAAGTCAGAGCTGCAGGGTGTCAGTAAACTGAGATTTATGTACTATCAGAAGCAAACAGCCTAGAAATCTATGGCAAAAATAATGCTCTAATACACAGACTGACCCCAGAGAAGTCTCCTTCTGCTGCTCTCAAAACCTTGTTCATGGGGCAAAGAGAAACACACCTGAAGGCAAAATTTGATTCTTAATATAAATGAAGTCTTAACAGTTTAATTCAAGAATCATTATTACTCTAGATATAATTTACACAGAAGAATAAAGAACACATAGTAATCCAGTTAGAAACCTTAGTAATGGCAATATTACTATTTAAATTGTAACAAACACACTTAGGGGATTTTTTCCCTGAAATAAAAAAGATGCCTCTTCTCCAAGGAAACTAGTGACAGGACAAGAGGACATAGCCTGAAATTGCACCAGGGAAGGTTCAGGTTGGACATCAGGAAGAATTTCTTCATGAAAGAGTTGTCAAGCACTGGAATGGACTGCCCAGGGAGGTGGTGGAGTCCCTGGAGGTGTTCCAAGAAATGATTGGACATGGCACTCAGTGCCAGGTTCTACTTGACAAGGTGGTGATCAGTCAGAGGTTGCACCTGATGATCTCAGAGGTCTTTTCCAATCTAAATGATTCTGTTATTCTGTGATTCTTTACACAATTCTGCGCTTTAACATGTTAGATACTATTTCCTTGTACTTTTTCTTATCCCTAAAGTCTGTTTTTTCAGTCGTAGGTCTGAGTTTCATTAACTACCATTATTGAGTTGTTTATAGTGTCAGCCTGTGCCCATCTCTCATAATCCCATGCCTGTACTTGTCTGCACCACATACATTGTCTCTACTTCTCAAGGCTTGTGTTCCTCTACAAAACATTGTTAAGATCTTAAGTATTTCACTTCACGTGACATAATTATTCACATTTTGTTCCTGCTATCTGCCTAAAAGTCAGGGGATATCATACAAAGATAAGGAAGTGATGCAATTTAGCCATTTACACCTGGTCAATAAAAGGAATTGATGTCAAGCCTAAACGAAGTCAAACAAAGATGCAGGCAGGTCAAACAAAGTTCACACAGAGGAAGCCTGACAAGCCTCCCTCCGAGAACTCAAAAACTCTATAGAAACCCTGTGTCTGTGAGTAGCAGTGATGCATTACAGAGCTACACGGGCACATGTGGGAGGGGATGACTGTGCTTCTGAGGTTCAGAGCTGTAGAAGGTCCTCTTCGGACTTCATGCTACGGCAAGTTATTTTTATCTACCTCTTTATCTTGCCCAAGGTGCTAGTAATGGAGGCTTCTGACATTTCAGCTCTGATACCTTTAAATCTCATACTTATTCACACTTACTTACTCACAGGTTTGAAATACAATCCTAAAACACCATCCATTCACACTTGTAGATTACAGTGACATGCACTTTGAGAAATAACACGCTGCATCTCTCTGGTCTGTCTGGGCTAAATCTCTCTTGATCCAGATAGCTTTGCCATGGAATAATGAGAGGTAGAACCTGCATTTTTGGGTGTTTTTCCGTTAAGATTGGATGGCATTTCAATAGATAGATCAAAATATCCTCCTTTGACAGTGCAAAATTTAATTGTGTGGTTATGTCAGAGTGCATAATAACAACAGTACTGGTCTGCATGAGGACACACAACTCCACAAATGTCAGTGGCTTTATGCCCCTTGACTTAATTCCACCTTCCTGGAGAAGTGCTAGCAGCATGCTCTGAGATTAACTCATTAAAAGCAATATAAAATGTCTTAACATGATCATGGGTAGATTTTTTCCTTTGTGATTGGCTCCTCACTGGAAGACCCTCAACTGTTAGGATGAGAGGTGATCTGTAAAGGCTACCCCTCAAAAAAAAAAAACAAACACAAAAACCAACCAACCAAGCAACCAAAAAAAACCAGAAACAGGCAATACATATTTTTTTTAATTTACAAATTCCTATTCCCTTTGAATATTGTTTAAAGAATATAAAAGATATATTTCTTCAGAAGGAGAATAGATAGTTTCAGAATATTGGTGTGTATACCAGGCTCTCTAATTAGTTAGCATTCTGATTACAGAAATGTTTTTATAACACTATAAGAGAAAAGTTTCCCCATAATAACATGTCAAAATAATAAAATATGGCCAAAACATCTTGCAAAGGCATGATTTTCCATCTGAAAATGCTGACTCCATGCAATAAAAACATTTAAAAATCATACAGTAATTTTCCTAATTTTCACACTTTGATATAATTAAAAAGTTTTGAGTTGTATCATTCTGACACTGAAGATTTATTACAGAACATATTCTGGAAGTTAAAACAATGTAGATGAGTATAAATGGAATATCTTCTGAAGTGATCTGTAAGAAAGAAACAAAACCAAAACAATATCTCTTAATATGAGATGAAATAAAATCGTAAAAATCACATTAATTACTGTGGGACAGAATTTTTGTTTTCAAGCTCATACTAAGTGTTCTATTAGTTTGTCACATCGTGTTTGAATCTTGGACAGTTAGAATAGGTAAAGTAAATCCAAATGTTCTCATAATAGTCTTAGTATTGGGCTGAAAGTATATTACTTTCCCCAGATACCTAATTTCCTCAGAAAAATAATTACTCTTTCAAAGAGATGAAACTCCTTCTCCAGTTACTAACTGCAACCTCCAAAGACATTTCAATTTTTCTCAACCAACATTAATTTAAAAAGACAGATTGGCAGTGATTTTCAGAGACTGACTAAAACCAACAACAACAATAAGAGATGTGAAACTTTTTGGTTTAGATGTGACAAGAAATTCTCCACTAGAGCTGTTCATTGTCTTGGCTTGATCCCTAGTGAACTTCTAGCCTGTCAGAGCAATCTATGTAATAGGAAAATTTCTCTAGGTTTTTCAAATCTATTTTAAAATAAAACAATATTTATTAAAAGTTTTTGAATAAAAAGGTTGGTCTTCTAACAAAAAACCCTATTTCTGTTACTGAGTACTGAGACAAAGATGATGATTCTGGATCCTGTGCACCTTGTGACCACACTGTCAGCTTTTTATAAGGTATCCTGTACTGAAAATCAGCAATGGTACTGTAACCCACTTGCCTAAATCCCACTGAAATCAAAAGGGCCTATAGATTCCAAGTACGTATTTTCAATTACTTCTCTGCACTACAGGGAGGCATTCAGTCCATCTGACCTCTCCCAATCTGAGAAGAAATGATACCTCTTGTATTCAGTGCAGCCAGTGGATCCGGCGGCCTCCTAACCCAGGTGTTTAAGATTCATTCATATGAGAGCTTAGACACCTTGCAGCTTTATGGGAAATTGGCCTAGAGCTGAATATCCACACTTTCAAGTGAAAAATCTGTAAGCAAGTAAAAGTACATTTTGATTGGTTGTTTTAAACCATAAATTACGAACTTTATTAAATTAGAAATTATTATAGCTGCTATTGGCATTATGATATTTGAGTATGGTTCTAACAGCACTATTTGCATTTCAAAAAGGTGTTTTCTCACAGACACTGAAGCAGGTGATAGGCATCTCTCTTTTGCTATCCTGCCAAGTACCTGCGTGGTACAAAGAGACGCGCACATTTGATCCGAGAACTGAGGTCCAAGTCCATTGTCAATAGCAAAATAAAGGCTCAAAATTACATCTTCAAAGACCATACTTGCTGCTATGGTGCAGCCTGTGTTTGATGCAGGTGAATCCGGATGGATTGATTATCCCTCACAGGACCCTGCCCCCGAAGGCAGACAAAAGGGGGAATCTGCAGCATAGCAGATAACACACCCCTTGCATGTCACTCACATAACGTCAGCTTTCTTATCACAGAAGCTTCGAGTCCTGTGACAGGCCAGCGTGGTTTGAAATTCCGTCCAGCTGTTTTGTTATTCGTTAGTTTGATTTTGTTCCTCCCCNCATACTTTTTATGTTTATATTGCAGTGGTAGATGTAATGAGAATAAGCCACATGGAATAAAAGCATAATGCATAATAAAAACTACAACTTAACTGCTATAAATGGTGGAATAACTGACATAGCTAAAAATATTAATATGGAAAATTACCTCTCGAGAGGAATAAACCACGAAAATATGAAGAGTTTTACTTTATAAAAGATATTTATACATGTTTTGTGTTCAGGAGATAAAGAGAATAGACTGACTGAAAGGGTCTGAATAATGATGAGAAGAGAAATTTAATCATTTGAACATATCCCACAGTTTTCCTTTCAATATACTTTAGACTACAAGCCAGAAAGACCAAGAAAGGTTTAGTCAGAGCAAATAGACCAATTATCAGAAGCTGGCAGTAATAGAGATGCCAGCTAATACAGCAGAACACAGACTATCTAGTTCTTGAAATAAACTGGAGACAGGAAGTTGAGGAAATAGTCTTCTACAGTGTATTAAAAAAACAGGGAATTGATGATGTGAAAGCTGGAGGAAGGGAAAGGTGGAACTGACCATTGAACAACAGCACTCTTGTCTCAGGAAACAAAAGAAGGAGAATAAAGACCTCAATAGTTCATAACTGTGGAAGATAAGTCAGAGTCTACAGCTGTAGAACACATTTAAGACACAGACATTTAAGTTAGGTGTCACTGAGGGCTGATGTTGTCCTGGGGTGCATCAGGCACAGCATCACGAGCCAGGCAAGAGAGGGGATTGTCCTGCTCTGCTCTGCACTGGGGCGGCCTCAGCTCCAGTGCTGGAGGCAGTTCTGGGTGCTACGCTAGAAGACATTGCAGAACGTCCAAAGGAGGGCAACAAAGATGGTGAGGGGCCTTGAGGGGAAACCATATGAGATGCAACTGAGGGCACTTGGTCTGTTCAGCTGCAGAAGAGGAGACTGAGGGGAGACCTCATCACAGTCTGCAGCTTCCTCATGAGAGGAAGAGGAGGGGCAGGTGCTGATCTCTTCTCTCTGGTGACCAGTGACAGGACCCCAGGGAATGGCCTGAAGCTGTGTCAGGGGAGATTTAGGTTGGATATTAGGAAAAGGTTCTTCACCCTTTGGTGAAGGGATGGTTGGGCACTGGAACAGGCTCCCCAGGGAAGTGCTCACAGCACCAGCCTGACAGAGTTCAAGAAGCATTTGGACATTGCTCTCAGGCACAGGGTGTGACTCTGGGGGATGGTGCTGTCTGGGGCCAGGAGTTGGATTTTGATGCACCTTGTGGGTGCCTTTCAACTCAGAATATCCTATGATTCTGAAATTTTTTTGACCATAAGGTTATGTAAACATGAGGACAGATCACCTAGGGAGATTTTAGTCTTTCTGTCACTGGAGATTTTCAAAAGCAGCTCAGAGAATCATCTGTCAGGAAAGACAGAGATACAGTTGATCCTTCCTCTGGAGTGGCCATGCCATTCTTCCTCAATTCTCTCCCTTTGATTTCTTTGATTTTTATGATCTGTGTTAATTAGCTTCCCAAATCCTTCTTTGCCCTCTTTTTGCTGTGTTCTCCTTAGGGAATAAATGTCACATGAAATAAAAATGTATTCCTTTGCTGGAGCCTCTTTTGCTCTAAATTCAGCAGTTACAAAATCAATACCAGTTAGACAGCAATGAAACCTTTTTGCCTTCCTTTCTCCAATCAACTCTGTTTAAAGAAAAAGGAGGGCTATTACACTACATATAAAATATTGATCTGAAAGATACTAAAAGTGCATAATGCATGAGAAAAGCTGAGGTTTCTGTTTTGGAAAAGTCTAGCGAGACTGTTTTTTTGTTTTGTTATATAACAGTCCTGTTTATTGTCATTTTATTTTACAATTGGAATATGGATGAGCAACCCTCAAATGATTCCCCATAAAGCAATATGGGAAATATTTAAAATGCACAGTGAGCTGCTAGGCCATGTCTCTTTGCAAACACCCAGCACTCAGTCTTCAATCCATTTCCCTCAGTTTCAGCAACTCTCACTAGAACTGGGATTTAGGTCACCAGTGCCATTCTAGTCAGGGGGTGATTTTATTTGATCAGGAGGAAAAGATGATAAGGAGAAATGTCAAATGCGTCCTGGCATCCTTTGGTGGCAGGCAGTCCCACCTAGCAGAAACCAAGGTATTCAGTGGGGCAATTCCCTCCCACAAAACTCTGTGTTTTCAAATGTATTATTGTATATAAAATGTCTTCAATTAGCTAAAACAAGTTTTCAAACACATTTTATTTAGTTCTGAAAATAGACTTAGTCAATGACTGTTTGACATCTTAATTTTATGTGCTTGGCTCTGGAATGGAATTTAACATTACACAAAAACTTGGGAAGATGTTAGAATAATTATTGGAGAGATTCCAAATACCCTGAAAAACTGCCCTACTCAATAAACTACATAGTCATATTCAGTATTGTTTGTTTCACCAAGGCAATGAATCTTGAATTTTTCTCTGAAAAGCAATGAGAAGAGGGACTGACGACTCCTCCTGATTCCTCTCCAACTCCTACATGCAGTTGCATAGGCAAAGAGTGATGGCAAGTAGGAAGCTTCTGCTTCAAATTGCTCTTGTTTAAAAGGAATCAAATGCTCTTTTTCAACTGACTTTTAGATTACAACAGCGAACATCATTCCTCCATGAATGGAGACTATTCTTACAGAAGTGTGCCAGACTTGCTGTTCCTGAGTAAATCCTTCATGTGAGGCAGGCACAGGAGTATCTGCTCTCAGGATCACAGTCAAGCTTAAGCATGACAGAGAGGCCAAGGTGCTCTGCTACTCTCTGAGGTACATCAAAGTTAAAAAACTGAGGCAGCTTCTGGGGGTGCTCACATTAAGAACTGGCAACATAGTGGTAGTTTTCAGGATTGAATTCTATTTCAAACGTACTTCAGGACTGGACACAGATCCTTAACCTGTAATCAGGACAGGACAAATAACAGCAGATACAAAAATCTTGACTTTTCTGGCTTCTGGTCAATTGAAATCCTTATCTACAGGAGTCAATTTACGCTTTGGAGAGCTGAAATAACAGTTGTAGATGTCACATGTTTGGGAAAAGTCTACACTGTTTTGTGGGCATAGATGGGACCAGTTCTCTTCAACATCTTCATTAACAACTTGGACGCAGGATTTGAAGGGATACTAAACAAGTTTGCAGATGATTCAAAAGGAGGAGCTGTTAACTCCCTCAAAGGCAGGGAGGCCCTGCAGAGGGACCTTGATAAATTAGATGACTGGGCAATCACCAACCATATGGAGTTTAACAAGGCAGAATGCCCAATTCTGCACGTGGGATGGGGCAACCGTAGATGGACATACAAACTGGGGAGCAAGAGATTGGAAAGCAGTGCCACAGAAAGGGACCTGGGGGCCCTGGTCAATGACAAGCTGAATATAAGTCAGCAGTGCCCTGGCAGCCAGGAGGGTCAGGTGTGTCCTGGGGTGCATCAGGCACAGCATCGCCAGCCAGGCAAGGGAGGGGATTGTCCTGCTCTGCTCCGCACTGGGGCGGCCTCACCTCGAGTGCTGGGGACAGTTTTGGGTGCCACAATAGAAGAAAAGCATTAAACTATTAGGAAGCATCCAAAGGAGGGCCACAAGGATGGGGCAGCCACATGAGGAGCGGCTGAGAGCACTCAGTCTGTCCAGCGTGGAGAAGAGACTGAGGGGAGACCTCATCACAGTTTGCAACTTCCTCATGAGGGGGAAGAGGAGGGGCAGGCACTGACCTCTTCCCTCTGGTGAATGGTGACAGGATCTGAGGGGATGGCCTGAAGCTGAGTCAGGGCAGATTTAGGTTGGATATTAGGAAAAGGTTCTTCACCCAGAGGGTGGCTGGGCACTGGAACAGCTCCCCAGGGAAGTGCTCACAGCACCAGCCTGACAGAGTTCAAGAAGCATTTGGACAATGTTCTCAGGCACGTGGTGTGACTCTTGGGGATGTCTTGTGCAGGGCCAGGAGTTGGATTTTGATGCACCTTATGGTCCCTTCCAACTCAGAATATTCTGTGAATATTCTGTGAATTCTATGAATTCACAGCTTCACTAATTCAGCTTTTCTATTGGCTTTAATGGAGTGATTAAACCTTGGGCTTATTTTTAGAGGAGTGACTAAGTTTCTTCCTCTCTAGTAAGAGGAGTGCTACTTCAAAATCTTTATGCTAAACAGAGATCTTGGCATGGTAGATCATAGTAAATGTTTCGTTTCTAATTCTACAAAGACATAACATGCTAAAATATAAGAATGTGAAGCATTACAGAGGTGCTTCTCCGTTTGGACTGAGTTTTCCACTCTCTCCCATGCTGCTAATTGCAATAATCTGGTGTTTTGAAACCTTCATTATTCAGTTTGCTCTTTTTTAATTATGAACAGCATTTGTGAACTTCATAGCTGTGTTATCAAGGTAATTAATTTCATTTCAGGATAAACTCGTACTGAGATCTTGGCCTGAAAATCATCACACAAGAAAGGGTTGTCAGAGTTGTAAATATTAAAGTACATGGCCAGACTTTTAGAGATGATTGGCATTAGCACTGGAAACATGAGGCCACCAGAAATTCTCTTCATCTGAAAAATACATTAAAAAGTTTAGGTCTTTGATTACCCTTCCTTGCACACGGATTTGCACTCCTATATGGAGACAGTCAGATACAGTGCTTATGCATGTTCACAATCTTGAAGATATTTTTTAAGACTTACAGAAATGTGTGTCTGAACACTGGTGAGCAGCATTGAGTCTTGGTGGAAAATCAGCTTAATTTTCTTCTTCATCTGTTTTCATTTTCCCATTTTCGCTTGAGGGATTCATCCCTCATCTTATTATAACTTTGTGGCAATTTATTGCAAAGTTTTGGTAGATTTCCTTAGTAGAATTTAGTTATTGCAAGTTGTAAACTGATATTTTTACATCCACATTGTGACACTGACTTTTATAAAACCATCTAAATGACTGTTGCTTTGAAACTAAGCTGGAAAAAATATACTACAATACCAGACTTTAGTTCTGGTTGAGGAAATTTTTTGACAGAGACAGAATGATTCCATTGTCTAGGGACGAAGTCCTCACCTGAGAGGAAAATCACCTCCTTCTTGTAAAAGTAATTTAGTAGAAGTGACTGGCAGACAGCCCTCTGCCCCCTCCACTCTCTGTGGTGTATGCTGTCTCTCAGCTGAGAACTTGTGGAGCACATCTTTCTCTTAAAGATTAACACATCTTTAAATATTTCATGTATAATGGCACAGCCTCCATGGGAAAGACTGAAAGCTATCCCATCAATTTGCTGATAAGCTGGGTGTCAAGGCAGTCCCCAAGGAAGTAAAAGTTTGGACATCTCCAAGAAAATTCAGAAATGGAATCTGTATCTGCCACATCTGTAGAAAAACCCCAAGCTGCCAAGTATCAGACAAAAAAGGGGCTGCACATCTGCTGCTGCTTTTATTTAGGACTAAACCCAGCAATTATCGTTTGGAAATTCCTTACTGGTGCCTCCTGCAGACAGCCTGGAGGAATGCTGCACTACTGAGCTGAATACGAGTTGTATAAATCACATCACAATAGATTAAAACACCTACAGTTTTTAAAAATATCTAGGCACATAAAGGTGAAGATAGACATGTCTGTGGGATCTTCACAGGTCCCTAAATGCCTAAATATGATTTGGAGATTGCATAATTAGGAGTTTTGCATTTAGTGTATTTGAAATACTCACTGGGCTTTACATATTTCACCCCAAAAGTCTCACTTTTAACTGACCTTTCAGCAAGCAGGGTTGTTTCTTTCCCACTTCACTCCTGTTTTATACTGTTAGCAGTGTTGTTTGCTTCATTTGTGCTGGAGCACAGCAGAGAAGAGTCATGTCTAAGGAATGTCTCTTTGGATGCACATTTAGCTTCTGCTTTCAGTTTGGGATGAATGCCAGCAGCACTGGTGTCACTGAGATCTCTCAAACCTCACTCTGTGCACAATTGCTGCTCAATACTTACATAATCAACTCTTGATTCACCAGGTAGTAAATAGACAAAATATATGTACACATCTACTGAGACAGAGTAACCCAAGAGGCTCAGCTTCTCTGCAGACCCTTTAATATTAAAAACACACAAGATATGCAGTTATGCAGTGATCCATTTGGGAGCTTACATGTGCTAAGATATATAGATCTAATATTTCATTTTGGAGAAATGGTTTATTTCTAGCAGTAAATACGATGTTTGTGAAATGAGAATAGGCTATTTCAAACTGTTATAAGACCACTGAATAATTGAATTATTACTCATCAGGGGGCAGTGTAATTTGTTACCTGTGTGATTCCAACACTCTGAATCAAAGTAATTACATTCATGGTGTCATTTAGTGAAATAATGCCATGAAGGTCTCTATGAAGAGAAAGACAATTGCTGAAGGGATTTTGTTGAAATAATAGCACCAATTCAATTGGTCCTCTTGCTTCATTCATTTATTATATGGCTAAATAGCTCATTCAGCTCTGCTTTGTTAGAGTGACAAATATAAGCTTTGCAAATAGTATCTATGAAGGCAAAAAAAGCACAGCTTCTAAGGGGAAAGTACCACATAGGCCTTTTTAGAATCACAAATGTGCAAATGGCAAATGGTAGAATAAAATTACTGAAAAAAAAAAAAAAAAGGAATAAAGAAAGAACAGAAAAGCAGATTTTAATATCCTTTGAAAGTTCAGTGATAAGATTCCACTAGAGGTTTGCCTGGTGTAAAGAACTGGTGGGAGATACCTGAAGATTGCTTCAAACCACAGAGCAATCACTTCTAAATCTCATGAGCTAGGCTTCAGAAAACTATGAAATTGGTATATAAAAAAGCAAGGAGTCATTTTAAAAGAGTAAGTATTTTGGGGTTATTACGTTATGTCTATCTACCAACTGTAATTATGCAAGTGTTCACGTGTAAGAGTATGAAGTGGTTTCTGTTGTGCTACTTCATCCACATCTTACACCTAAATGCATTTATTGCCAAGACCTTTCTGTGAGGTGGGACAATCCTGCATGCACTGTTTTGAAAAAACAAAAATAGCTGAAAGCACATGGTGGAAACTGAATGCATGGCTTACGACCACTTTTTCTTAAGATTTACTTTAGCCTTTCCTTTAAAATTATTTATACATTGTTGAGCATGACCACAACTATCTTTGGCTTTCTTTAGGCATTTGGCTCCAGTGTGACTTAGAGAAGCACATGCAAGAGCCAAAGAAATGGGTGTTACAGAGTGGTGACCTGAAACACCTTTTTTCAGATACCTAAATCAGTCTTAAAAAAAGAGGTTACTCCCCCACTACAGCAAGTTGCTGATGATGGCCATGATGATTCTGGTGAGGGGGGTTAGGTTTTTTGAGATATTCCACAACATGTTCACGCACTCTATGAACAGAGGTGGTGAACTTTTAAAGCTGTAATTGGGTTTTCTTAGGTAGATTCAACACTGACCTGGAGAAACCACTGACTACCTACAGTTCTGAGGTTATTTCCAGTGGATTTCACCAGCACAATATTAATAATCACAACAAATGGCACTAATGATCTAGGGTGGGAGAAGAACAGCAAAATTTGCTTGTTCCTTGTGAAGCCAGCACAGAGTCAGTCCACGGAAAGGGCGGAACAGCAATTTGTGAAGTTTTGTCCACTGAGATGAACTCAGTATGAATTGTCGGCATTTTCTTGAAGCTGATCTGAAAGTATGACCTTGTTTTAAGCTAAACAGCTATCTGCTTGAGGGAGATAAATTGAAACTATTTAGGTGTTGTGAAGCCTTGTGGTAGACTTGATAATATTTCAGAACCATTAAGATATGAAGACACTTCAGGCCGGTCACTTTTTTCTATGAACCCCTGCTTACCTCTATGAGGTCTAATATTTTTACTTACCCTAAGCTGGACTATCTGTTCTGCTGACACTCGTGCTGGTACCAGAGACATCCCAGAACTGACCAGTTCAGACAATGGGAGAGGTCTTCCCAGTGTCTGAGAGGGATCTGTGTCTAGTTAACAAAAGACATGTGCTAGTTCCAACAAGCTCTTGAGCACCTCAGTTCTGTAGAGTTTTTAATTCCCAGCCAAAGGCTGAGAGCCTGTAACTGGAAAAATTTTGCCCTAAAAATAGATTTCTTCACATTGTTGGATTCATGTAGCATTTTATACAATTACAGCCCTTGGAAAATTTATGTTCTGCAGATCTGGGTAATAAATCCTACACTTTACAGTACTAGTGTGGCTGTGTTATAAGCCCTCACTGCTGAGTCTAATATTTATTATTGGGAAAAAAGGTGAAAAAAAAATCCACACTTCTGAAAGTGTTCCATAGTACCACAGTGTTTTAGCAAATTCTGAACTGCTATTTTCATCCGTGGATTTATCATGGGGATTTATCATGGTGCCTACACACAGAAATAGCAGGCCTATATGCACATATTTTTTGGAATTATAAACATAATGGTGATCTTTTTTAATAGGAACACAGTTTCCTGATGTGTGTAATCATTTGAGGAAGCAGTCTTTCAGTTGAGTAATTTAAAAACAAGAGTGGTTTTTGCTGAGGGAATGCTTTCAGTCCCTTTTGAAAATCTGTCTCATTTTATCTTGAGGTGTTCTTCAGGAGCCTGACAGTGCAGTTCCACATTGTGGTATATCAGGACATAATTTTATCCTGAGTTATCCCTATAAGGCAAAACCAGCATAAAATATATTTGCCTTTCCCTGTGCCTGGTTGCCTGTTCCTTGTATTCTGATGGAGACACACCCTAACATAGATCAGTGAAATGATCTATTTTGGAAAGCAAACATCTTCCACTAATTTTGTACAGAAAAAAAATCTATTAACACTCTGTTTATCCTAAATTGAGAAGATCATCAGCCTCTTTCCAGCAAGGCTGGAACTAGCAGGCACCCAGAACCATGGCCATAGGATGGTTCGGGTTGGGAGGCACCTCTGAAGCTCTTTCAGTGTGACGCCCTGCAGTGAGCAGGGACGTCTCTAGCTACATCAGATTGCTCAGAGCTGCTCCAACCTGATCTTGAACATTCTTGAAGCAGCCTTAAGACTTGCAAAGGAAAGCCCTGAGGCAGGTTGAAGACTAGCAAAAAGTACCGTCCACACCAAGGTATAGATTTTCCAAAGTCCTTCTTTTTTCTTTTTTTTCCTTTGGAAATGCAGGTGCTGGCAATCTGGGCAAGATTCCAAGACATGTAATTACATTCTATCATGTTACATTCTCCTTGCAACTGATATTTACAGTCATGACACAGTAAGAGACCATGGACAGTCTTGCAAGTAGACAGCAGCAGTACTATATTATTTAAGGCCTTAAACATTGGAATTAAAATGCTGGCATGCATGTGTGATATATGAAAAAAAAAAAAAAGGCATTTATATAGGGAACAGAGAGAAGAGCTGAAAAGAAAAGAAATCAATCGAATAGGGAGGAAATGTGACAGAGTTAGTAAGGCAAAAATTACAGCCTTTCAGTGTTCTTATTAAGGAGGACACGGGATGGGCTCAGAGTCCCTAGCTTGATTGGCATCCCCTGTGAGTTTATGGCAGATGGCGAAGCTCCCCTCAGGAAATGCTGTGTGCAGGAGTTCCGAGGAGTTATCACTGGGAACGGCTGTCAGGTGCCATGGTTTAACAGCTGCCACATCCAAAGCACTCCATCTCTTCAGCCTGGTTAATGAAAGCATTTAGGTTCCTGGAGAAAGGCACATTCTGAAAACATCTTCATTTACCTCCAGGACTGTGTGACCAAAAGCCCTAAAATCAGAAGCCCTCTCCCCAGCATGGATTGCCTGTGCTCCATGTGGCATCCTGGCATTCGCGTGCCGGTGACACAGGAAGATGATGCTTTCTGAACAAAACCTGGTTGAGAAAAGTCCTTGTTTGATCATAAATCCCTGACTGCCTCCAAACAAATGGAAAGCTTGTAGTTAAATACATAGTAAATGTGGCTTATTCCTAAATATCCACAGCTCTCTGATTGAAGGAAATACGTCTGCCAGAGACAGCAGCTGCTTCTAGTCTTCTGACAATGATATTTGCAATCTTTCTTTCTTTCTTTTTATTTTCTTTTGTTTTTCTGGTGGCTGCAAGATCTAGCTTCATTGTCAGGAGAAGTTTGGAAAGAAAAGGGAGAGGAAGAAGATCCCCAGTTAATCAGTTATGGTAAGGACTTGATCTGCTCAGCCCACTATGCATTTTAGGAGAGGAATGAATATAAAAATCAATAAGATTCCAGACATAAAAACCAAACAGTTTTGTTAGTGTAAAAATGTGCAGCCTGTGCACATTTGTTGTCTGTTCTGTCAAGTTTGATCTATGACGGAACATTAATTGAGGGTTTGGATCATCCTGGAGGCACCCTGGTAGAATATGGTGTTGAATTTGCCCCCTTAAATCCATCGATACTGGGAACTTCACTAAGCTGGACTTTAGACTGTATTCACACAATAACTGGCAACTGCTCTACTTCAGCATGAGTTCCTGCTCATCAGCTCACCCTCAGCCACTGACCATGATCACAACCCCAAAGTGAGTGCAATTGCATCATGAAAGCTTACTCCCTTTGCTCGATCTTTGGAGTGAATGCCTAGAAGGTAAAAGGCAATAATTCAATTTCTTGACATATATCTGCTGAGAACAGCAGTGCAAGACTATGCTTTTAAAAAGGCACTAAATGTGTTAGGTTTTCAGTTCACACTTGGATTTGGATGATGTGATTTTTAAGGGCATCCAGAAAATCTCAGGAAAAAAGACACCAGGAAGAATCCTAACTGTTAACTTTAAACCCATGATGTTTCCCATTTTGAGGAGATACATAGAACTTTTAGTATATGAGGTCTGAACTATCTTACAAGAGCCAAAAACCTTTCTAAGATGCTATATAATACAGATTCAGTCCTATTTAACCCTCCTCTGGACACTGCTCCTAAAGTCTGCAGATATATTTGGCTTTAAGGTATGACAGTAAACCAGGCTAAAAATGTAGAGCTGTTAATCAGAAACATCATTTATTTGATCCAATATTTATTAGCTCATTTAAAATGGCTGTTTGAACTGATATGTGTTGTTATTTTGATAGGATGGAATGCCTTGAATTTAATGAAGTTAGCTGTATTTGAAATCACTGATAATAAATGCCTTTCACTTCAGTGGGGTTGGGTTTTCAAAAGGATTTATGAAATGTTAGACCAATAATGGCAGATCATTGCTTTTGTGGAAGATGACCTGTACATGTGACCATCCCAGCTGCCCTCATCTGAATCCTTTGGGAAGATAGGGTTTCATGACATGGAAATGAATTGAGCCTAGCAGTCTTGTATGCTGTATGTACTGCATGTCCCTGGGCCCACATTCAAATTCCGTGTTGGAATGACATCTGGGCAAATAACAGCACCTTGTCCCCAGTGTAATATTGTCGTGTGTGGGCTACCAGGGAAGAATAACTCATCTCAGCCAGCTCTGTGGTGTGGAGTCAGGAACTGCTGAACCACAGAGTGTATCTGCTCCACAGTGCAAACACTCACCAGTCTGGTTTAGAAACACCCTGACACTGCTGGCTGGACCTCCTGCTCCTGAGGGTCTGTCTTTTAAGCTGCTGACCATCCCCAAGGAGCTCTTTATGGGCCTGGGAAGACTGAAGAGATTCAGTGACTTTTACAGATTTATATGTGGCCATCCCTGGCTAAACTCAACACTGGATGTAGCTGCCTCTCCTGCGTGGCTGTGCCACAGGTAAGACACCTGCACTGCTGCTGCTCAGAGGTTTCCTAAAACGAATGTATGCATTTTTTATAGATTCTTTAATGTGAAATGTCACATTCCTGGCAGAGAAAGCATATAGTCTTTTGAAGTGTTTGTAAAAAATGTAGGAATGATAACTTTTTTTTTCTTCTTCAGGTTCCCCTATATCTGTGACTAAGTGGTGGGGTATTTGCAAAATTTAGAGAGGGATCAGAAACATGGCACTGTATTTGAGGTTCATTTGTAGAAGGTAAAGTAGCATATGTTATGAGTCAGTTAATCTCTTTAGGGCTTTATCCAGCACAAATTAGGCTCTGTGGTCACCGAGTCACAGCAGGCTGTGGGCCGCTGTAGCCTTGGAGCTTTATTCCGATTCAGCTGCCAAGAAATGAACTGCTCTGTGGGCGCACAAATTGGCTTATGCTCTGTGAACTCCAGCCAAGCGTGAGCAGTTTCAGAGGCTGCTCTTTCTCTGTGCACAGCTACATGATTTCATTCTCCCCACCTCTCCAACAACCTTGATGCTAAGATGCAGCCCCTAGAAAATAAAGAAGGTGCTAATTCAGCCTCATTAGAAATCAGTAAAGGTTGTGAAGTAGTTTTAAAATATGTGGAAGCCCTTGTTGCTTTGGCTGTTACAAATGCCCACTGCAGGGATTAGCTCTGTGCTGCTGCTGGAAGCGGGAATTGTCTTTTTTTTCTGTTTGTTTTCGTTTTGCTAGTTTGTTTTGCATTTTGTTCTTTCACTAGTTGCCGTCAGTCTATAGCTGGAGATACTGCAAAGCCAATAAAAATAAAATGCCTTAGGTTTCCTAACTGGAAAAAAGGAACTGGAAGGCATAGTTTTAATTGCAACTAATGTCTTATGGAGGCTTGAAAAATCTCACTCTTAATTCACTTAATAGAGATACTGACCAAATCATAGGAAAGTCACAAGTTCTCACATAAAGGTGTCGAGATGTCTGGCCCTACATGCAACTTCCTTCCCTACTTAATCCTTGATCTCAGAAAAGAATTCATCATGTCTGCACTATATATTGCCCATAATAAATGAGGCTATAACTAGTTGCCTGTGTCACAGCAGTAGTGTTGAGACCAAATGAGTACTTACTCTTTGCACAAAATACAACAAAAATCAATTTACTGTTGCCATGTTTGTTTTTGCCATGTTATTTATTTATTTATGCAATTCATATGAATTAATGACTCGCAAAAACATTGCTTAAGTTATTTTCACTTCTACTCTTAGTGATTCTTTTAAGTGATCATTCCTGGAGAAGGGGTTAATTTTGATATGTTTAAGTATAAAATATACGGGATGTGCACAAATGTGACATCCTGAACACTCAAGACATTACTTGAATATCAGTGACAAGAAGCTGTTGTCACTGATGCTTGGCCAGGAAACATTGCCAGAGGAGGCCAGACACAGGGCTAAATGCCACCTTATAAAAACACTGAGTACTCCTCATTTCTGTGGAGCAGGAGCAGGAGGGCATGTGGAGCAGGACTCCAGGAAACAGTCAGGCTGGCTATTGACACGTTATTTCAGCTGAGCACCCACAGCCCTGCCTTTCCTGGTACAGACAAGTGCCTAAGGCTATGATGCTGCATGCCTTGGACTCCTGCATCCCAGCTCAGGTTCAAGAAAATCTCCTCCTTCAGGCTATTTGGGATTCAAAATCTGCATGTCTTTTTGTGTAAAGTAACCTGAGAGATCTGATCTGGCAGGTGTGCTGAGATCACAACACTCACATTTGCTGGCAGCCCTGACTTCAGCATGAAGCATGGCAACCACTGTACTTGAGCCCAAAAACACAGCCAGAAGATAAAGTGCCATTTCAAACTATTTAGCTCATGGCATCTTAAAAACCTGTCAAATTTAGGTTCAAAATGAACACCGAGTAATATTTAGAGCTGGTAAAACCTATGATTGTACTTATCGGGTAGAGCAAGGCACAAGGAGGCTTCTTGTGCCTCTTGCCTGCTTCCCTGTCTGGTTCAAATATTTTGTATTCACTCAGGATTGTAACACAGCTGCCACAAGTCCATTTCTCATCAATAGCACTGACTGCAAATTTTACAGTGCAGAATAAATGTAAATATAGCAGGAAGCCTTTCTTAATTCTCCTTATTATCTAAATTATGGGTCAGGTATGCAGCAGCCTAAAACAATGTGTTAAGGGATGTTGAACCTCATGATCCAAAACAGAAATCTAGTAGCTTGCTTATGGATACCCATTTGTAATTTGCCAAATGCATTTTAGCTGTGAGTAATTTTTCAATTATTCTGCTCTGTACCCAATAACAGTTGCAAAAATATACTTGGACTTGAATGTATGCAGATGTTTAAAGGGGTTGCTATATTAGGGCATGTGGGACTGACCCCAATGTTGCATAACTGGTAGAAATATTTCATCTGGTCCTGGTAATCCTTCATTATATTCTTAATTTACAGAAGCTGTAGCCTACAGGGGGTTGCCTCAAAAGTACTCAGGTACCTGTAGCAAGTCAAACTAGCTTGGGACAACCTCTAAAATTTTATTTTCTGTCATCTCTGCTGGGGTTTTCTGCTCTTACTGAGCAGTGCTGGTCTATATAAGACACAAATAGAGACAGTTTTCCAAGAGATTTGCCAAATGTTTGTCACATTACAATTGTCATAAACCCATGCTTTTATTATTATTTTCATTACTAGGTCCCATAAAGACAACAATTAAATGTGTTTCTGCAGAGATCTCTGAACGTTAGGAAATGTGGAACTTTCAACACTGTCTTTGGGAGGCAAATACTTCAAGGACTGGACCTTCCAGATGGAGCTCATTGTCTCCTTTTTATATACATTATATGCAGCACCTCTACTTCTGCTTTAAAATAAGAGCAACCAAAAGGAAGGCTTCCAGCCTTTCCACTGGCTCTGGTAAACTGCAGATCCATGACATGTATATTTGTTCAGCATCTGATGTTGTATAGCCCCTGCAATTAATACAGCCACAAGAGTAGTGATGTAAACATAAACACAAAATCATTGGCACAAAACATAAAAGAGCCGAGTAATTTATGAATATTGCTTTTAAATCTATATTAATCACTGTCCAGGGGAAAAAAAATCCAAACCAAAAACATTCATGGAGACCTATTTGCTTTGCAGTTAAATCAAATTTAGGATAGGACAAAATGCTTCTTAGCAATTAAATTCTCCTTTAATTCTTACAGATTCGATAGCAAGAAGAGATTAGTAAATTCCAAGACAGAATTCCAAGTATGCATGAACATCAGTACATGACAGCATGACTCAAGAGTACAAGCAGCAGGTATGGACAAGATCACTAGAAAGAGACATTCACTGCAGAACAATGCTGTCAGCTGTCCTGTCTGTGAAGGTGACAAACCAGGAGGAGCTGCTGGACTACCCCTGAAATTAATGTCTTTGAGTGCATTGTGATTTCACAGCCCTGACACACAGCTAAACCACAGCTATAACCAAAGAGCAAACTTCATTTTCCTGCGTAGAACTCACATCCCACAGCTCCTGACACAGAGCTGTTCCAGATGGTACTAAGCTGGATGCCTGCAGAAAGTTTTTGTACTATTAAGGCAGACTCCGGTTTCTCCATGGGTCTATTTTACCAAAGCTTGGCTACTCAGATGCGTCGTAATGCAACAGTGAACATGGCATGCTGCTCTGGGTCTCCTTTCCTTTTGAATAATAATCCAAAAGCCAGGAAAGCATATTCTGTTTTTCACTGATCAGCATATAACTTTGTTCAAAGTGGGTCAGACCATCATGCAAATACATGAGGATCAGCCCATCACCGTGGAAAGAAAAGCCTGGGGAACAGAAAGAGACTTAAGGATGACTTCATATTCCTTGAGGCTTTCATAGGGGAAGAGAAAAAGCAAAAAAGAAGCAGTGTTTGTAGTTTTGGGTCCTGGTTTGCATAGTGTCTGAGATCCCCATTCAACACCACTGATGTTCTAGAAATTAGGCCAGAAATCATGCTATTCCTGCTGTGATGGGAGTGACAGGTACCTATTCGGATGACAGCTGAAATTCTCTCTCTGTGCTGGTAGGGCAAAGCCCTGGGCTTTTCATCCTGAATGTGATCTTTACCAAAGCAACAGATTTGGGTTTGGTTACATCTTTTATGAACAATTTTTCAATAAATTAATTAGAAGCTTCAGGGGATTTAAGGCTTTTAAAAACAGATCCGTTCTTTTGCAATTCCCTTCTCAGAGCTTCAAAACTGTATTTCTTCCCATTCAATTTTTCATATTTCCATTTTGCAAAATTGAAGATCCCTGAGCCAATGCAAAGACAGAGTCCATACTCCCCTTGATTGGAATTTGCCTCATAGCCAGTGTCCGTGGGGTCCTATGTGTGAGTGCTCCATGTAACCTGCCCAATTCAAAGATCTGTGTCAAGGATTCACAGTCACCATAATCATGTATGTCTGAACCAAAATTCCTCCAGCTCAGTAAAAAGCTCCAAACACCATCTTGTCTCAAATTGCCCCTCTAAGTTTGGACAGGGTGAATAATCACCAGACCTCCTGCAGTGCCTTCTGAGACACTCTCTGCACCTGGGGAGCTGCATACTTTTCCAAATTCCCCTTTGGACCAGTTTGGCTGCTCCCGATAGCTATAGTGAATTGCACACATTGCTTTGCAGCTTCCTGATATTGTTTGGGAAGCCAGTTCCTAGTTAGTAACTTTCTTATATTCAGAAATAAGACCATTGAAATCACCAATAAGCTCATGCTCTGGAGGACTTCAAAAGACTTAATACTGGATAAAGAGGGTTCAGTCAGAGCCTGGACCTGCAGCTAGGAGTATCCCCTCTGTTACACTAAAATAGGAGGAGAGGGTATATGCAGTTTGTTTCAAGCACTTCCCTTGTTAGCCAATATGGTAGTACCCTTTTGTAAGGAGAGACCCAAAGGAGAGAACAGAAGTCCCTACAACCCCACAAAACCATCCCGCACACCATATACTGCATCATTTTTAAGGATTCTCCATAAAACAGGTGCACAAAAGGCAGGTTATTTGTGGTCTTTTGTTGTTTGCACAGTAAAAAATCAAGGCAAAGGAGACACAAGGGCATAGTCATAGCTCATAACTTTTTACAACAAATACACAAACGTACCATTCCTAGCAATATACTTTCAATCTCTCTTGTCTTATTTCTGGTTATTTCTATAATATATATCATGCCATGTGCACCATTAGAGGTCTCACAAGCACTTTGAAGTTCTACTGATGAGACACCTGACATGGACACAAAAGAGATGCCAATATTTCTTCAGTGTGGTCTTGACTCAGACAGGTGTCTCAGCAGAGTCCTCGCAGTAAGACACAGGGTTTCAGAACCTGAGAATCCCTGTTAATATTAATGAAAGCATACAAGACCTTGCAGTGATGTAGAAAACAACTGTGCTAGCAGAGCAGTGTTTGGGGTGAAGACAACAGCGTAAAGAAGAATTGAGAATTGAACCTACTGGTCCTGAGCAATGTCTCCTGGTGCTGAGGCTGCCTTGGAAATGCTGATGTTTGACTGTTTCAAGTTTCAACTTTGGTTTTTCTTTTGATTTAAAAAAAAAAAAAAGCTTGTTTTTTTCTTTCTTTTTCTAGCTAGCACAAGACCTCAGTAGTCTTTAGCAGGAAATCTCTCAAGACTCAAAATCAATACAAGCTGAAAAGGGTAATTGTAGTAAAGCCTTTTCTTTTGGAATCCCTTGGCCAGAGACAAACTTTGCATTTGCCAAGAATAGATATACTCCAAGTAAAAGCATGCATATGCAGTAGGGAAAAGGAAAAGGACAGTCCAGCTGATATGGGTTGACAGCAGATCTGTGGTTTTTCAGTCTGGCAGCCCACAGAAAATTTCTAAGGGATCTGCAAAGGGTAAGTAAGGAATAAAAGGCTTTTGTCAGTGGGCTAGAATATGGTACACAGAGGTCTACGCTTCCACAGAAAATCTTGTAAGAGTTTGAAAGAAGTTGAAAGCCACAGGAGTGGAGAGGCATGTGAAAGAGAGACAGAATGGCTGATAACATAAGTTATAAAATTGTTAATATCCAAAAGCCTTAGAGAGAAACTAATGTACATACACACTCTCTGAAAGATGATTTCCCATATGAAAATCACAGAATCATGGAATATCCTGATCTGGAAGGGACCCACAAGGAACAGTAAGCTCAAGACTAAGGAAAAAAATGGGTAACAACTCAGAGATTCATCTGAAACCTGTCTTTTACTGGCACCTCATGTCAACACTTACTATAAAAATAAACTAAAATATAGACAATCAATGGGGTTATATCTGCAAACAAAGGATTACAATAGCTGCCATTTACTACAGCATTGGTTAAATACTGTTCTTTCACCCACAGGGGAAGAAATCACATTATTTTATGGAACATGGTTCCTGGTGGCCATGGTAGCTGATGGTCAAGACAAGCAAGAGTGGAACAGTTGTCTGTATGCTGAGAGTCTGGCCCCAAAGGAAGCAAGACAGTGTTTGCAAGGACAGAATCACAGAATCACAGAATGGGTAAAGATGGAAGGGACCACTGGAGGTCATGTAGTCCAACCTCCTTGCTCAAGCAGGGTCCTCAAGAGCAGATTACTCAGATTTGTGTCCAGATGGCTTTTGAATGTCTCCAGGAAAGGAGATTCCACAGGCTCTCTGGGCAGCCTATTCCTGTGCTCAGTCACCTGCACAGTACCTCATGTTCGGGTAGAACATGAAACACAGAGGAGCAAGACAAAAGAAAGTGGTGAACCAAAGAAAAGCACTTTTGTGCCAGCATCCCTGAAAAAGAGACAAAGTTAAAGGCATTTGAGGCACTGGGTTTTTAAACTGTGTTCAAGAGCTGCCTCTAGGGTTTTCTGCCAGGTTCAGGGAAGAATAACTTTGTGAATATTCCTTGTAAATAAGCAGGACAGCACCAAAAAAAGCTGTCTGATTTCTGTCATCAATTTCTCCTCTTAATGGAAACCTGGCCAGTCCCCAAACACTAATGGCTCGGGCCAGGGGATAGTGATCAAAGAAATTACTCTAGCAAAAGCCATATAGTTTGTACAGATTAAGCAAGTGATCCAGGCCTAGCAGGAGGACCATCTTTAAAGCTGATTGCTGTAAATCCCACTGCCTTCAGCAGAAATTAGAGGTGCACTTAACGGCCAAGTTCTACTATAATTATTAGGATAATCTTGCACAACACTTTCTGTCCAAAGCTGAAAATATATTTTCAAAAAAAATCAGTAGAGTTATGGACAATTAACCACGTTTGTAAAATCCAGATAACAGGCAACCAGCTAAAACATCAAGAGAGGTGCAGTTTTCTGAATAAATAACTATTTTTTTTACAAATCATCAGTCTGCTTCTGATCTACAGACAGATAAGTATGGAATGCATAGTGATCTCTAACAGATGGGAAGAGTGAATTCTTTATACTGTGAATATTAATCAGTTCATTATTTTGTTATTTCTACATCTCCTGCTTTCTGCTCATCTCTACTGGAGTGGTTAAATGTAATTTCAATATTAAAAACCATCATCCTAGGTTTAGAGCCACGCTAGGGTTAATTACAATGTGTTCTTTTTGCCAGTCACAGTTTTCACTCTGGGCATACCATACCTGTACACAATAATGAGGCTGCCGGTGACCTGGATAGCCAGAACAGCCCTACAGAACTAGGGGTGCTGTACCATACAGGAATGACATCTGAGTAAACAAGGCTCTAGCATGTCTGCTTGAAACCCAATTATTTTTCTGCCATGTAGGAAAACCTACACAGCTCCGTTTGTTATGAAAGAATGACACAACACAGCTACATGAATGGAAAACTTCATACAAAGCTCTTTTTCTTCTGTGCACGCACGCTTTCATGTTCGCTTTTACAGGTTCTCTGAACAAATATAGCCCATTAAAAAGCTCCCATTTCCAAGCAACACTGCTTGGATAATATTTGTAAAAGGACCTGAGGGACTGGGAAACCAAACACTGAAGATTCCAATGCCTGTCACTTCAGAAAGATTTCAACTAAATTTTCAAAACATCAGAGTCTCAGACCCACTTGAATGGCATTGGCTATGAATGGGATTTGGGCTTCTTTGAAATCATAGAATCATAGAAACAAATTTAGGTTGGAAAAGATCTTTAATATCATTGAGCCCACCATTTAACCCAGTACTGCCAAGTTACCACCAAACCATGTCCCCAAGTGCCACATCTACCCTTCTTTTAAATCCTTCCAGGGAAGGTGACCCAACCACTTCCCTGGGCAGCTTTTTCCAATGCTTGACAATACTTTCCATGAAGAAATTTTTCCTCATATTGAATCTAATGATGGAAAGTGGCTCAGTGGGCACTTCTGCCAGCTCTCTCAGTACCCAAATGTTGAGCTTCTTGCATATTTACTAAGTAGAGAGTCTTTTCACCTCATCAGAGAGAATACCTGAGAAATGGAGGAGGAAATCAAACCCAAATCCAAATTTCCTGCACTTTAAATATTTCTTGCATTAATACTGTAAATAATGTTTTGCATTAATAGTGCTCAATACTAGTTATTAAAGGGTATTGATAATAAAAGAATGGACTCACCTGTTGCTATTGTCCAGTC
>VXAD01009141.1:3434-117516 GCA_013399195.1 Dicrurus megarhynchus
TATATAAAGTTGTACGATTGTTTTGGGGATGCTAAATTGAGAACAACCAAGGAAGTGCAGGTGATACCATCAGCAGCATATGGGCAAGTGCTGCACCATTGGGAGCCGACAGCCGTACCGTGCAGAGACACAGGCAGTGCCTTCCCACCGGGAAAACACCTGCAAGCCAGTACTAAACCAGGGAAAGGCTGACATAAACCCTCACACACTTATCACTCATGAACAGCGGTGGATGAACTACCTTTGTTACAGGGCAAAGGAAAACACGGTAAAACACGGTATTGCGTCACAACCAAGCCTTTGCTCTGCCTAAGCGAGGCAACTGCCGAAGAGTAACTTTTTCTCTTTGGCTTATTTTTAAGACAATGCACAGACACGATGTGCACAGGCCGAAGATGTCGGCAGCAGGCGGCTGCAGCCAAGGCCAGCTGGGCAGGTCACGGGCGAAGGGCCAGGCAGGAAGAGCAGCCAATAGCGCCTCCTGGGACCCGCTTCGTGAACCGTTCCTCAAGAACACCCGTGAAATCCCCACACGCTGCCCTGCTCAGCCTGCGGCGTGGGCAGGGGGCCGTGCTTCGGAGGCGGGCGAGGCGGGCGGAGCGGAGGAGCCGCGCCCCGGGGGCGGGTCCATCGGCGCCGTCGCGTCCGCCGCGCTCCGCCCCGGGGTGGTGGCNGCTCCTGCCCAGGGCTCACAGCCGGGGCGGGGGAGCGGGACGCCCCGGGTCGCGGTCCCGCGGCTCCCGCTGAAGCCGCTGAGGGCTGGGCCCTGCCCGTCGGGCTGCCCTCGGCCGGCACTGCCGGTACCCGGCTTGCGGCGCTGCCCGAGCTCGGGGGACCGCGGCCTTCAGTGGCTCCCTCCGTTGGGCTGGCGGTTTGGTCTTATTCTCGCCTCAGACAGCGTGGAGCACAGCGGTGCTGGGAGAGTTCGCTTCAAAACGCCCCTTTTACTGCAATACTCGTGAGAGCAGCGGCACTTTTTATCATCGCTCATTTTCAGTTAATTTTGCATAGGGCAGGCTGGATAAACTCATTTCATATGTTAGAAATCAGTTTAAAGCTCTTCTTTAAACTTCTCCAAGTGACTTTCTGGTAAATGCTTGTCATAGAATTGCTAGGGTTGGAAAAGACCTCTAAGATCACGGAGTCCACTAACATTTACTGTGTTTACTGCTAAACGATGTCACCAAGTGCCACATCCACAAACTATTTGAAGGCTTCCAGGGATGGTGCTTCCAGCCTCTTCCAATGCCTGATCACCATTTCAGTGGAGAAGTTTTTCCTAATATCCAACCTAAACTTCCTCTGGTGTATTTTGAGGCCGTTTCTTCTCACGGTACTTGAAAGAGTTGACCGACCCCCACCTGGATCCGGCCTCCTTTCAGGTGGTTGTAGAGAGCCACAAGGTCCCCCCTGAACCTTCTTTCTTCCAGGCTAAACAACCCCGGCTTTTTTTCCCTGCATGATAAACTCTTTGCTGCTGTGGATCAATACATATGCTTGCCACATTGCCTTAGCTTGTAGTGCTCCTGTATACCCACCTCTGCAGAATTAAAATATTTCCTCTGCCTCGAGCTTGCCTTCAGCCCTGCTGGTGGGACTGCTCAGGGGCCACACTGTCCATGAGAGCAGGGGAACCAAATGTCTGCAAAGTAACCTGGCAAAATATGGTATTTTTTTTCCATGTTCAAGATAACCCTCTTTCCTGACCTGGTTGCTGGTGTGGTTTCTGAAACTTTTGTGATGGCCCAGGGCCTGGCATGAGTGACCAGCTGGGAAACTGGGGATGGTCAGAGCTGCTACCATCAGCTGTCACATCACAGTGAGCAAATGTGAGGGGCACCTTTGGAACAATTATTCCCACTACTTACATGTTGCTCATATGGACTGTGTGAGTGTTTCAGGTTAGATATTACCAAGTTGTTAATTTTTCCTGAAGTGTAAGTTTGTTTTAAAGTATGAACTTAGGTGACACAATTTAAGGTGTTGTAAGATAAGGACAGTTCAGCCTGCAGTTACTGTAGTAAACAGTAGTACAAGGGCAGATGTGTTCCAAATGTTGTTACCATGGCAGAGTGGCCTAAAGGAAATAATAATTTGGTAAAGGGGTTGAAGGTCAAATTCCTTGTGATTTGTCAGTTGCAACAGTTTCAACTCAAGGTAGTGGCTTATTGATATGTCACAGTTGATTTCAAAAGGCCATGCTGCTGAGCAGCAATTCAGTGGATCAGCCAGTAAATAATTCTGTGCTTTGTACACAGTTACATAGTGAGAAATAAATTTCTGATGTTTGAAGATCTCCTGGCTATGAACACAAGTGGGGAAGAGCAAGGGTAATAGTGTGCACTAGCAAACCACTATAGCTTACTCAGATCTATGAAGAGAGTTTAGGGTTTTTAGGTGATTGATTGCAGTAGTAGGAACATGGCTGCAGCCATGATGGTGTAAGGATATAAGTGAAAGAAGATTTGCAAGGGCAGGGTAATATATCAGTTGGTTTAATAGAAGACATACTTGCAAAACAGAACAAGATTTTGTATACACCAGGCTTGACTTTCATATATCTAAGGGTTGCAACAACAGTGTCCTGGATATTTTAACGTGCTGCACCACAAATCTTAGTGGGGTGGCAGAAGCGTAGTTGGCACTAACTTGGTAGAAAGCTTTAGGAAGCTCTTTATCTTAATGCACAGTGGGCAGAAAGGACTCTAGAGATTACTCACTGCTTCAATTTTGTATAAGGTACTTTGTGTATCTGCTTTGCTTATATGAGACAAAGTTAGCGTTAATTCTGAGTACATTTGGCAGCAGTTCCCTAAGAGGAGTGATTCAGTGTGGCAGTCTGTGCTGTAGCTGCTGCTTCCAGAAATTCCTGGTTATTTTATGGTAATGTTTATTGCACCAGCTTTTCCTCCAGTACATATGTGGGTTTTTTTCTTCGTCATTTTCAATAAAGTGTAGTCACCTCCTCTTACCAAACAGTTTCTGTGCTTGTCTTCCCTTGTGCGTTCCCATATTGAAAGCAAACAGGCATTTTTCAAGTAATAGCAGTATAGTTTATAACCTATGAAAACCATCTTACAAACTTTTTTTTCTGTGTTTCTTCAGTGGAAGCTCTTATGTGGCAGTTCTCTTTGTATATGTATCTTTTTTTTCTCCATATGCTTTAGTCTGTATTTATGTTAAAATTGTGTCTACAAAATAAAGAAAAATATGGCATATGGACGTATTAAAATACACTAAGCTTTACTTGTAACTAGGTGCTGAGACTTTGTGGAAGAAACTAGCACAGATGGTAGTTTGCCAATTTCTGCTTATTTTTCCTTGAATTTAGGCCTGAAAAGTCCTTGATAAGCAGTGGAAGCCTCTCTGTAAACTTTTTGGACAATTAAGCATGTGAGGGGCAAAAAACCCCTGTGTGATTATCCTGTTTGTACTAGACATAGGTATACTGATACATGGAGTTCAGGTATCTGGACTTCAACTCCTTTAATCAAAACCGAGCATTATACTGTTTTGATTTCCTGAAAATTTTCTCTGGGTAAGCTAAAGGTTGTCAATATTTTCAGTGTAGTTGGCACTGAAACTGGGAGGTGATGTCAGGAACTGATGATACTCTGAAAGATACTTAGTTTCTTATTGTTAAATATGAAGTAGGTGTAGCAGCTGCCTGGTGATTCTTGGCTAGAAAATGGTAGCTATTCTCTTCTCTGTACCTTTTTGTTTAAGTGTATTGAGAGATTAATCCACTGAAGTGTTATGCCTAGTGTGGCATTATAAAGGAAAATGTGCAACCTGTAAGCCTAATTTCAGCAGCCTATTGGTTTACCTCCATAAGCACTTATTAGGGAGTACCCAGTTTCATTTTTTTCTCCCAGCTGGTAATTTCTAAACTGTGACCCTGAAATATCCCTCTATGCTGGAAATAATACTTCCTATTACTTATTTTTTCAGTGTAGATAGACCTTGATGCAACTTGCTTGAGTGTTTTCTTTTAATGTGCTCCATCTGGGCATTTGAAGCTGATGAAATGCAGCAGCACACATCAGCAGAATCTATCAATTTTTAAGCAAGCAAACAAGCATTGGATCCAAAAGATGTTCACTGCTCTAGGAGTCAGTGAACTCTAGGTTTGGCAGAACTGCATTAACTCCTGCAATTAGGAATGCTGTGCTGAACATGCTGAATTTTGAGTCCCCAGAAGAGCCTACCAGGAATGGGTTTGGTCAAAGGTATGATGTTAGATTGTGAACCCCTGTTGTCCCAGCAGGAGGAGACATTTGGGAGAGGGATGTTTGAGCTCGATTGACAACCCGGTATGAACTTCAGAGGTTCTGGTATGTCAGGGTAGAGAGAGGCATTCTCACGAGTGTAGTGGTATTTTGGTAGTCATCTGAGGTCTCTCATTTTTTAGCAGGTTTTCTGTGTTTGTATAAATACACAGCAAACTGGGCTGCTAAGTCTGATTCTGCTTCTTCTGTGACAGGTGGCTTTTGACACAACCAGACATTTTTAGTGAAGGAGCCATAAGACAGAGAAGCCTGGAAAGACTAAAGCTGCAAGAACAGGAGCACATTCGAAAAAGGGGAAAGAAAGAGAGGGGGTTGAAAGGTGAGAGTACATTTTTAGAGAATGTCCCATTTTCTTGAAATTTGTTACACTTTCTCATACCAAGTAAAATACAGGAAGAGTGGCTGTGTAAAAATCCAGGCTTTGAGGAAACAGGAGTTGGAGAAATTGAAACAATACTGTGTAGTTGTTAATTTATATACTGGGAAGAAAACCATAATGATAATTCTGCATGTAAGGCATCAGATGCAGGGGTCTGGTTTATGAGAAAGGTTGGACTAGTCCCTTTCAGATTGGATTATTCTATGATTCTGTGGGCCTAAAGTGAGAGCTGTTGCTCTCAAATTGTTCTGAGGATTGATTCCTTAAGGTTCTGTGTGTGGGCTTTCGGTATTGCTCTATGCTGCAACGTGTTAAATCAGTGTACTTATGCCCTGAAATAAAATTAATTTGATGCACGTTTCTCAGTGCTTCCCAGTTGACTGGAAAGTCCAAAGTTATGAAAAGAATACTTTTCTGTCTTTACCCATTTTTGCATGTTATTTTTTTATTGTTGATATCTTTAGTGCAGTGCTCTTAAATTTGCATATGAGTAATAGTAGTACATTGAAGTTTTAATTCTCTAGATAATGTGTTTGGATGGCATCCTAAACTGTCACTAGTAGTCATTCGCGTTATGCACCTTCTTAAAAAACCGGACACTTAGAATGCATTGCATAGTGAATCTAATGCTAGGTCTCTAAAAGCACTGCTATGCTTCCATTGCTCATTCTTCCTTATTCAAATACTTCTTAGAAAACTATTTTTAAACACTTATTTGTGTGAACACTGTTCCTTGAGTTTTCTGAAGGTTTTTGTGATGTGTCATGTTGATTATTTGGTAGATCTACTTCCTACAGGGCAAAGTTTCCAGAAAGTGGTGATAGCCTGCTGTGCTTTAACCCCAGCTGGTAATTAAGACATAAAACAGCTGCTCACTCCCTCCCCTTCTCCCCAGTGGTATGGGGAGGAGAATCAAAAAGGTGAAAGTGAGAAAACTGGAGGATTGAGATTAAGACAATTTCATAGGTAAAGCAAAGCCCATGTGCACAAGGAAAGCAAAACAAGGAATTCATTCCCCACTTCCCCAGGGCAGGCAGGTGTTCTGCATCCCCAGGACAGCACGGCTCCATCCCACATAACAGTGACTTGGGAAGACAAACACCATCCCTCCAAATGCCCTCCCTTCCCTCCTTCTCCCCCAGATATATTGCTGAGGATGAAGCCATATGGTCTGGGATATCCCTCGGGTCAGTTGGGATCAGCTGTCCTGGCTGTGTCCCCTCCCAGCCTTGTGCACCCCCAGCCTCCTCACAGCTGGGGTGGGGTGAGGAGCAGAGAAGGCCTTGGCTCTGGGTAAGCCTTGTTCAGTGATAACCCCTGAATTACAAGAGTCATGTAATACCTCTTAAATGTGACCCTCGTGCTAATCTGTAGGGGAGATTTGTTAATTTAAGAATTAGATCCAAATGATTAGTCTCTAGCTGTGTCCTTGGAGACAAAGCATCATGTAATGCTGTTGTCTTGGCAGTGCCTATAAAGAAAACCCAAGAATACAAACCATTTGAAGAGACAAAGAACTTTCTAACTGTGGGGATCAGTTAGGTGTGTGTAATTTATGTACCATGTTTTTTAAACAGTTATTTAAGCAAACGAGATTCCTTGTTAGCCACATGTGATTCTTGGTGACTGGTTGCTTATTATTAGCACTTCAAAGACTTACATCCAATCCCTCAGGATGCAAAATGTAAAACAAGTGTCATCTAAATTGTCCCATATTGATAATTACCTAGAAAAAGACGTGGTGATGAAAAGAAGTTCAAGAGACAAAAAGGAAAGCTAAGCTTGAGAGGAGAGAAGAGAGGCAGATAGATGGAGATGAGGAACATCGCCCAAAGCAGCAGAAGGTACCAGCTGAAGAACAGCAGTGGCCAGAGAATATGCCTGAATGGGAAGAAAGGAAATCCCTGCTAGCTCAGAGAAGAGTGGAGTCTGTCAGACTGCTTACAGTGCTGTTAAATCGTGTGAAAGTAAGACTATTTTAAAATGTACTTTAAATTTTTGAGGATATTTATTAGAGCTTGAATAATTCACTAGATATTTGATATCTTGATGCTATTCAGAAGACTGCTTTGGGGCTGACTGACCACTGAGAAGGCCTGAGGTCCATGTCTTGTGACAATCTGCTCTCAGTCTTACCCTGAGAGCAAACGTAATGCATTTTTACACAGAAACTTTGCCTTTGGTGCTTTTTCAAGACCTTATCTTTACCAAGTTAAAAATAGGGCTGGAAAGGCTATATTAGCTCTATTAGACTTGATCCACTGTTGCAAGCAAGGAATTTTGGGATGAGGACATAAGTGATGCTCTCTCTGCTTGTTTTGGTCTCAGGAGCTACAAGTGACTGAATTAAATTTGCACAGATTATACCAGTTGCATTTCTAATAGCCTCTTCTTTTTCTTGCACTCATTACCAGGCTTATTTCAGTTTGATTCAGATAATGTCTTGAGAAAGTCAGCAGAGAAGTGATAAAATTTGAGTGTTTTGCACACAGATTAATGTTTGTAGGTTTAGTTTAGTGCTTTGGGCAAAAAAAAGAGTTTCAAATGAAAACAGGGTTTTAATTTCTAATATGGCCTTGTCTTCACTATTTGTGGAGGAAAATTTGCTTGCAGCTTTTAACAAGTGTGTTTTTTTCCCAATCCTTAATGTAAAAGATTTCTAAAGGACTGTAATTTACTATGCGTTGAAGTCAGAGGCTACCCTTGCCATTCTGCATGAATTTTAGGGCTCCATTACATCTGACATTAGCCTTCTTAATTATGAAGGTGATGTGTTAAATAAACTTCTATTTTCTTGGTTTCGCAGTTGGCAAGTCAAAAAGTGGATCCTTCACTGGGTGTAAAGAAGGACGATTCATTTTCTGAAACAGCATTTAAAGACATACAGCAGGAGCTGATTAACTCTCTTTATCATACGCACAAAGAGCTGAAACGTAAGGAGGAGTTTAAGTGCCCGTTAACCCAAAAAGGTAGTGGTTTATGTAGTGAGGAAGGAGATGTGAGTAACTTCCATGCACCTACTTATCACATAGTCAGGACAATTTTAAATGATCCCTCTCCAGTCCCGAGCTCTGATGGACTGCTTGGCAGAGATGTGTGCAACTCCTCCACCAAAGGCTGTGGGCCTTTGCTGATCACGGTTACCCAGGACGGCAGGGTCATCGAATCTCTCCATGGAAGGCACCACCCAGCACTGGATGTAGTTCACAGGCAGACAGTGTCTGAGGAAGATGATTGCAAAAAGCAAAAGGTTTATGAGACTGATGAATTCATCCATTATTTACTAAACTACTATCAGACACCACACTATGCACGTGTTTGCTTAGAGCCAAAAACCACTGCGAACAAGTCCCGGTGGAAGCGAGTGGTGTCTGATGATGGTAGTGGGTTTGACATCAGCTTGAGTAACAAACGTGGTCAGCACTTCAGAGAAGTGAGTCCTGTACAAAACCGCCACAAGAGAAATTGTAGTAGTGATAGTAATTATAGGCTGGTGATCACTCTTGGGGAACTTGAGTCAACAGACAAAGTGTTAGAAAGCAAGGTCCATGGGGGCAAGCTTGCAAAAAAGCTGCAAGTGCAGAGGAATGACTCACTGACTGTTGATAACTTACCACATGCTGGACTGAATCATTCTTTGGAGTGCACTACTGTTACTCATAATAAGGAATTCAAGCGAGAAGATGGTAGAGATGAAGGCACTGTACCATATGGAACATGTAGATCTGCTTGCAGATTAAAGGATTTGTTGGAAGAGATCAGTGATTCTGAGTACTTTAGAGAGGCATGTGGTGGCTCAGTGAAGAGAGCAGAAAGAAGGTATGAAGAAATTTACAGCAGTTGTAATAAAGGGTGCTTGCCTGCAAGAGCCGGGGAAAGAAAATTACTGGTTTACCATAAAAATGTAGCTCTGGAAGGTCAAGAGAAGGAAATCAGCCAATGTAACTCCTGTTCTAATTCTGTCCATGAGAGCTTGGCAAGGCAGTGTGAACGTAAACTTAAAAAGTCATGCAAGAGGTCTAGTAGTAAATTAAGATATGAAGGAAATAAAAGTGAGAGACAATCCAGGGAAAAGGAGAGAAATGCTCATAAAATGAAGAAAAAGCGAAAAAAGCTTTCTTCTAATCTTTTATCTGATGAATGTGGCTTTTCAGAGACGGACAGTTGCATGCAGCTGGAGTCGCTCAGAAAGATACAGAGAAAATGTAAGAAAATGTTGCACAAAAAAGTGAAATTCAAGACACTTCACACCTCTGTGTCAGCACCAGATGTTACCCCTCATGATGGTTCACCCCTTCGGGAGACCCTCCAGAGGAGAGGTGAGAAAGAGGGACACCACAGCTAAGGGGACTGAATTTGACAGGTCTGTGGCAGGTGAGGTTGCCACAGTTCTTACAGTGATGAATAGTTTTAAAAAGTATAAGCATGGCATAAAAAAACCCAGTGCAACTTCTCTGCAATTAAGGGTTTGTTCAGTTTAGCTCTGAAACACACAGCTGCAGCTCAAGAGTAATATTTGTCTACTTAATTGGTTAGCACAGTATCTGTCCTGGGCATTAGCAATGGGTGGTTATTCTGTTAACAATATGCATGCTAACAACATGCTTTAGACAACTAAAACATTGATAGACACTTCAGTGTGTGGCACAGCTGTGTGGGAAGTACTGTCTCAGGTGGGTGAATTTTTACGTAGCTAAAATACATCTGATGTTCATACAGGATTGCTACTGGCTGTTCTTACAGCCCTTTTTACAATTTGCTGTGCCTCCAGTTGATTGGTGGATACCTTACAGCCACCTCCCTTTCCCTCCCTGCCCATCTGACAAACTCATTTCAAGTAACTTTTTCTTATCTACAGGAGGTGAGAGGAAGTTAATGTTGAGAAGAGAGATGGATGCAGACGTCAGAGGATGCCCTCTATTTCCTCTTGAGATAATTCAGACAAATCCCTGCTCAGATACTTTCTCTGGAGCAGAGCTCAGAAGAGGATGCTGAACAGCTACTGTATTATAGCTCTGGAGTTTTTATACAGAAGTGGGAGAAGACAGCCCTTTGATCATTAAAAGGTATATGAAATACTGGGTTGCTTTTTGGTTTGGGTTTTTTTTTTTTTGCTTAGGTAATTCCTTTGGTTAGAATATCTAACTGGTGTAGTGAGCCACAAAAGCAGAATCTGTGTTTGCCTTTTGGATAACAGGACCAAAACTTTCCCCAGAGCCAGACAAACTTTCATGGACTAGTGGCTAAGAACTTGAAAGGACACAGATTGAGGTCTTGGAGTATTACACTCTGATTGAATGCAGGGAATCATGTAAATTACAGTATTTACTAATAATGATTCATTGGAAAAAAACATAATTGCCAATCCTAGAGCAAGCATATGAAGTGCCTCCTCAATCAGATTGTTACAATGATGGGACTGGAAGATGTGGGGGACACTTATACTCAATTTTGAGAAGTAGTAGATTTCCAAATATGGAAAAAATCCCATCTTCTGTAAAACCCACACTAGAAGAATCCGTGTCTTCTATTCACAATTCTAGAGGTGTTTCTGAAAACTTGCTGGCCTTTGGGAGGAAGGATTTCACTGAACTTGTGCTCAATGTAGTGCTTCCAGGAATCTGAATGGTTGTCTAAGCAAAGCTCTGAGTGTTAGATAATGAAAGGGCAGTACTTGTCAGCCTGCTGACAGTCCCCATGGAAATGCAGGTTGACAGTTCACAAGATTTCGAAGGCACATATAGTGAGATAGCTGTTTAGTATGAGTTTGCTTACAAATGCTTTCCAGAGGAATTGTGAAGTGTTGTCAGAGTTGTGCTGCATGTAGATAAAAATGTGAAAATGCAGTCTAGGAACTTGAGTTATATCCATATTTATTCAGCTGGCTATATGTAAAAGACAGCCACAATTGCTTTCGAACAAAGTCCCTTAGCAAGATACAGAGGACCAGTTCAAAGTTCAATACACTGATTATTGCAGCTTTTATTTTATTATGTTTTATTTATTACATGTCAGTAGATGAAGTTAATGTGAAAATGTTGCCTTCATTATATAAGATCTTACCCATGTTTGTAACTTCTGCTCTAATAAATAGTAATAAAAAAGAATAATTGTAATTGTTTGTGGTAGATAGGTTTTCCCCCGGTCTTCAATACTGGTGATTCCTACAGGCTTCTAAGCCAGGTTTTATCAGTCTTTCTGTTCATATGTTCAGACACTGAGTGCCTTTTCAGGGTCATGAATGACAAATGGTTGCTACTCAAAGTACTGTTAATCTATTACTTTTATCTAAAAAGATCTTATTTTCTTGACAGAAATATTTTCTGACTATTTTGGAGAACATTTATGTCCCTCTTAAGTCTCCTTTTTAGTATTTTATACAGTTATAGTGAAGATGGACTATTGTATTCGTTGACCTTTTAAAATGTTTTCAGTTGCACTGAGGTGACATACCAATGGTGTTTTTTCTCTATGCAATATTTGCAGATTAAAGATAACAAAACTTCCCCCTCTGCCAATCTATAGACAGTTCTGTGTCCATGAGTACCCATTTCCCATGAGACAGGCCTTTTGGTGACAGCTGAGGGAGTATTTCTTTATGTTAATCTGGGGGAGAAGGAACTAAAGATTTCCTTCAGTGTAAATTTCCAGTGTTTTATCAACCTGCTGTAACAGTAACCAATAGCAAATAAATACTCCATTTCTGTAATTGTTTCATGTGTTCACCTGTATTGACTGAAATTGATAGAGGATTTGCTTTATCTCCCAAGTCCTCATTCCGTGTAAAACATTGTTAGTAAATAAAATATGCATGCACTTTCAAATGTGAGACATCATTGTAATCTTCATACTGAAAGAGAATTTCTGTGTTTCCTATTTGACATTATTTAGAACCTGATTTCAGGTGTTTTAATAATAATTTTACTTTTCACAAAATCATAGAACAGTTTGGATCGGGACCTTAAAGACCATCTTATTCCAACCCCCATGCCAAGGGCATGGGCACCTTCCACCTGCTCCAAGCACTGTCCAGCCTGGTCTTGAACACTGCCAGGCATGGGTGTTATGATCCGGTTTAAACCCAGAAACGCAAAGAAAGCTAAGTTTCTGTGCATAAACCAGAAAGAACTTAGAAGGTTCAAAATATTCCCAGAAATGAGATTAAAACCAAACGAGGTTAGATGTTGATGCCAAAAAATTGATGCATTTTATTTAATAGTAGAGAGGCAAAGAGAAGGAAAGAGAAAAGAAAGAAAGAAAGAAATAGAAAGAAGTGTGCGTGAGGGGTGGGGGGGCAGGGAGAGGTGACAGGGGTTAGGTGGAAGCCTATCACCCATCCGTGGGTCTCAACGACCTCCCCTCCATCTGGTCTTCTGGTGGTGAAAGTCCCCTGTTGCCACCATG
This sequence comes from Dicrurus megarhynchus, assembly GCA_013399195.1. NCBI lineage: Eukaryota > Metazoa > Chordata > Aves > Passeriformes > Dicruridae > Dicrurus > Dicrurus megarhynchus. The sequence continues at coordinate 15,507 of VXAD01009141.1, forward strand.
GCCACGCTGCCACACGCCACCACACCACACGCCGAAGAGTACAGAATCCCGTGGATTATTATATACTTTGGGCCAGGTGGGAACGCCCACGTGTCTCCCCTTGCAGGGCCTGGCTTGACACACTGTCCCTTGCAACCCTGAGGGTCTGCTGCATCATCTCTGGTGCTCTGGTGCAGGGTGTGGGGAGCCCTTTGAGGGGGGCCCCTGTGATGGGCCATGTCAGCCCCTTCTGCTATGGATAAGCTTCTCCCCCCGGGTGAGGACCCCTCAGCTGGGCTCCTCTGCACAGCGGAGGATGGGCAGTCACTGCGCCTCTGACCAGAGGCTTTTCCAAGATACCCAAAGCCTCTCCTCCCTGCACCCTTTGGTGCGAGGGTCTATGTGAGCCTGGCAGCTGATAGCCCTGAGGCTGTGGTCTCCACCTTGGAGGTGTTGAGCTTGTGCTCCATGAATGTCCCCAGCCCTGAGTTGTTACTTTATCTTCATCAGTGAGCGGTGTAAGGCCTCAGTCGGGGCCCCATTCAGGGTGTGGTAGTCTTCTCTGCAGCTTTTGTAATACAGTTTTAAAAGTCCTTCAAGAAAATGTTTAAGTCATAAACTACAATATTGTCAGTCTCTGACAATGGGGCATCCAGTTTCTTTTGGCAATCTCTGCTAGGGCCTCACCACGCTCACATGGAAGAATTTCTTTTTCCTGTCAGCACATTTAATATGAGCCCTATCTTTTCATACACTGGACTGCTTGATATATTTTTATTATCCTGAAGGCTAATCTTTAAAGATACATGTAACAGTTTGCTTTAAAACTTTTAAAATGCATGGCTTTGTAGATTGGATTTTAGTAGTTATAGATATAAATGTCACATCCCAAGTACAAAAGTTACAGAATGTTTTGGCAATTAGAACATTCATTACGTGAAAAGATGTATTAAAGGCAGCATTTATACAGTTCAGCAATGGAAATGTAGAACATTTCTGGCATAATTTCACACCTTTTCATTTGAACCTGACATGTGCTGTTGTGCCCAGCTGCTGTTTCAAAAGGTTGGGTGCTTTTTATGGAAATACTCTTTACCCTGACATGTATGAAGTTGGGCCCTGAGACTGCAGATCTTGCCATCAAATCTATTTTTTTGTACAGAACTAGTGAAAATGCCTCCTCATAGAACTGGTAGGAACAGAAGTTGGCTGAACAATGCTTTGTTACTGAAAATATGTGACCTGTGGGTTGTACCTTGTGCTGAATGAAGTCAAAATCCTACAGGTTGGTTTTGAAGCAGAAATACACAAGGCCGATTATTAAACCAGTCCATCTGCTTGAAATACAATAAGCAATTATAATATAAAGCTCTTTCTTCTTAATCCAGGGATTCCAGGCAATGCATAGAAATGCCTCACCTTTCATAAAACCCCTTATATAACTTTCAACAGAAGCATTCGTTACTGAACTTTTTTTTGTTTAACTGAAACAGCAGGAAGTTAGAGCTAATAAAGGTGATTAAGGGCAGATGAAGTCCAAATAAAAGAATACCTGAATTTTACAAAGCAGTTGACAGTATGAGTTTTCCTGGTTGGAAATAAGATATGATTCAATTGTTTTGATTTGTCCTAGAGTATATCTGTGTGACAGGTGTTGGACATGTCAGATGAGGGAGATTGGTGACATTCTCTGCGTTTAACTGGTCATCGGGTCCTACCTGGTACAGCCTGATAAGCTGCCCAGCACAGTTCTTTTTGCATAGTCATTGCTGCCAGTCACTGTTGAAGGAAGGGTTCAAGTTGTAATGAACAGACTAAAAAATAAGCTAAAATCCATCCATTTTCTTCAGCACTTTGGAGGAAAGTAAAATCTGTGCCTGCTACTTTATGAGCAGCTTTTGGGACTCATTTCTTCCTTTCACAAGAAATGCTCTGTTTTCCCTGAAAAAGTAAGTCTTACCAAAGTGTCATACCTCCTCCCCAAAAAGTATTAACAATGAGCTTTGTCTTGTGTTACCACCTGTTTTCAGCATTGTTTTTGTATTTTTCTTTGTGAAGCATAATGTTCTAACGTACAGATTAGTACTTAAAATAGTATTCAGTTCCTTGGGAGATGTTATGGAGGAACTTAAGAGTCAGGTGGTTGGGTCCACTGAAGGGTAGGTTACAGCCCTCCAAAGCTCCAGCTTTTGCTCAGTATTAGCAATTACTTGGGGTTTTTTTCTGCTTAACTCTGTTTTTGCAATAGAGCATGTTCTCTATTTAATATTCTGTTACAGTTTTACTAGAGAACTGCATTTACAAGCATTCCATTGGAACATATTTTACTCAATCTATGCATTGGATAATGTGACACATTGGAGAAAGACAATATAAAACTTGAAACATTAGGGAGTATTAAATAGAACATTTGGTTGCAGTAAATAAAAACAAATACCACCATTATGCAAGAGTATTTTATTTTCTGCCTTGAACAAATAAAAGCACATTTTCAATTTGAGGTAAACCATTAGTAGTAGTTTGCAGAGAGTATAAATGTCTCTAAAAATAAAATAGCAACACAAAGGTCATGATAAGGTCTACACGTGTCTCTAGACCTTCATTAGGTAGTTCATACAGTACCACTTTATGCAAGCTCTCTGGCTCAAACAACCACACTCTTCATCGGAAGGCCCAGTGTAACCAAAAGAAAATGCTAGGACAGTGTTGAGACTGAGGGAGAGTCAGTGGTTCTCACCACAGATGGTCTCAGGCACTTTAACCTGTTGTGTCAACCTGTTTATGAAAGCTGCTATTGTGCAACACACTCTACTTCGTAACACTTTTGCCTAGTTTACACCTTCCCACTCAGAACTCAGTTCCTCATCTTGGTCATGTTGCCAAATTGAAACAACCAGACAGCCGAGCCAGAGAAATGAAATAGAGGGAACTACACCAGACAGGTACCCTGGATATTCTGCACTAGCAGAATCACCTGGACAAGAAACAAGTTCACAAGTGATCAGCAAATCATTAGTTATCTTGGAATTTATAAGAAAGTTTTACAGAAGTATTTTGGATGATGAACATTTACAGTTTTCCTTGGTCATATCCATTTACCCAGCCCTCTCTGGCAGGAGGAAGGTCACTTAGAAAAAACCTAGTAATTAAGCATAGAGGTGAGCCAAGAGAGCAAATAAGTAAAAAGCAACTCAAAGGTCAGGTCCACCGGTATAGGTTGCTGGTTATGCATGAGATTGTGCCATTTTTTTTAATGGCAATATTCCAAACCAACAAAGGCCTCAACACAGAAACAGCTTACAGTTTTATTTTGTACAGGAAACTTGTGTAAGTTACGTTGACCAGTAATGTTTTTCTGCTAGGTAAAGGTGCATGTACAAGAGCACTTGCTAATCGTGCCATACCAGCAACTTCTTGGTTTTTAGGCCTAGGAAGCAAAAGCAGCTGATCTTCAATGTTTAATATAATTCCATTAACATTCACAGAAGTGGTTTTTACTAAGAAGAAATTCAAATGAACAATAGTCAAGTCACACTCCGTGGCGTACCTTTAGGGATGCCTAGTTCCACTCATTATCTAAACTTTTGTAACACTATAGATGTGCTTTAAAAGTGAACAAAGAATATTAGTCCATGCAGAATTATGCATGTTGAATACATCAGTCTTTATTAAATATTTAAAAGTGATTTAACCTCTCAAAAATTCTTGATCTTTTTTAAAAGCAATTAGTGTTTCATCTGTAAGTCGCTAATGCAACTCCTGGAAAGCCAAATTATCTTACATGATATTGAATTACACTGCACAACAAATGAGTATGATGCTTTGTGGACAAACAAAATATAGTCCCTTTTCTAAAGGAATTACAACCCTGGGGCCAGATCCTGCAGAAGCTAACACAAAAGACGATTTAGTGGTGTTTGTGTTGCATATATGAAGTTATTCATGTGCTTGTGTCCACAGTGCTAGGCTGGTAATGAAAAACTTGATTTTGACCAACTCTGCACTAAATGGTGATAGCAGAAAAATAGTCCTTTATTGCCAAAATTGCAGTTTACTTTTGCACAGACATTTGTCACGTATACTTCTTATTATGTGGTTTTAAAGGAAGACAGATCATAGACCTTCAGAAGTTTCCCACTGAATTTGAATAGGAAACCTTTGAAAAGAAACAATTCACTGTAATTCTGGACCTTTTGTAAGCCTTGCTGCTGCTGCACCTTGTGAAGCAGAAGTGGAATGTTACAAATGATCCTTTATGATTCGAAAATAGATTGTTCCTCACTGCATTATCTACTCTTTCTTTGCATCCTGGGCATCTTTTTCGTCTTCATCAGAGTACACAGTGGGCTCCTCCCCCTCCTTCAGCAGCTTACCAACATGATGATACTTAACTGGGAAAAAAAAAAAATCCAAGTAATTATTCTGCCCTGAAGAGACACCTTTTTGAACTCCTCCGACTTTTCTGAAAGAACAGGATGGTTATATTTTAATAAAACAGCTCTAAGCAACTTGTTCCAAACACTGGGAGAAAGGAGAAAAGCTAAAATCAACTACTACCTGAACTACTATTACTGTTGTAGCAAGAACCCTGTGAAGTAAATGTAACTGTAACTCTCATTTTATTGCCTAAACCAAAAGATGAATAAACACAAACTGAGGGACTCACTCAGCCAAAGAAACAGAATCCTGGATTAGATTATTTCTCTTGCCAATCTCAAAACTGGTTTTTCAACCAAAGGCATTGTTAGACTATTTACATCATCTAATACATGCACATACAAATGCGCCCACATACACACAATTTAGAAGGGGTTTTATTTTTTGTAATGTGTATTGAAAATATTCAATAGGACAAAAGGAAGATCCTTTTTCCAAAAGATAAAGATGGATCTGTTATCTGATTATGTGATTAAGCCTCTGATTTATTTTATATCTCCTTTTGAGCATGTAAAAATGCCAAGATCATGTACATGTAAGGACTGAAAGCTATACTATGTTGCCTATCTGTCAACTTCAACAAAGCAAAAGAAGGCCCTCATTACAGGTACTTCAGACTAGCAATGTTGTTGTAACAATTTAAAGCAACTCCTTGCCATATTTAATAGGAACACAGTAATAACTAGAGTGGAGTTCACTGTCAGTCCTGATGCTCAACACTTGTAAAGGTAGATTTCAACACTAGTTCAAGTCAGATATTTGGTAGCATAGTTCTGGTTTCTGTGACAAGTTTGTTAGCATAATAAAACAGCCATTCAGTGCGGCATGATTAACAGTCTTAATTAAAACAGGAAGAGGGCCAAAATAGTAGGGGCACATCAGGTCAGGACTGAGATTTCTAATGACATCATGTGGAGGAAAACTCCATTGTAGCTGATTATAGTAAATCTTTCAACGCTAGATTTAAAAACACATTTGATTTCCACTATACTAGTTATTGGTGTATGCAATTTCCATCATATATATATAAAATGCTTCCAGCTGGTTACAGCTTTTTAACCATTGCTTCCCCTATTACCAGTTAACTACTTCTTTGTAAATAGGCTTAAAATTGCTTACAAGTGAATTGTGACTCCCAGTCCCTCAAGGTCTCTTGCTGTGTAGCGTTGAGATCAGAGAGGTCATCATACTTATCCCTCAGTGCCTCCTTATCCAGGCAGAAAGTGGCAAGACCTCGGGATGCATCTCTTCCAGCAAAAATCCCATACGGGCCCTCTTTAAAATAAAAACATACGCAGCATTATTGCAGAGGTAATGGATGCTACATGATCTTCACCAAGCAGAGTCCCCAAACTAAAACAGATGATGAGTTTCTACCCTGACCCATGTGTCAGGTACGTTGAGCTTCTGAAATGCTTTGAAGTTTTATTCTAATTGGTAATAAGAGAAAACAGAGGAAGAGGACAAGAAACAAAACCATGGAGAAAGACTGAGTTTGCTGATACATTAGGACAATGAACCACACAACGGTGCATGGCACATATAAACAGGGTAAGGATAAGCATACAAACTGGGAAGCACATCCTTAGAATAAGAAAAAGAAGGATTTCTATGTCTGGGGTGAAATGAAAGTTTTCTAACAGATACTCCTGACTTGAGATGAAAGGATGGCTTGACAGAAAATATAGTGGAGCTACTAGAAATTATCATGTTGGAAGAAACATCTATTAAAACAAAATGCGAGATGAACTCAAATGATCACAACATGCAACTCACAGCACATCAGAGATATCAAGACAAACTCTTGCTAAACTTCATTAATGATTAACTTGCTTGCATGACAAGCCAAAAATTGAGATATTGCATGTTCAACTAGACATTCAAAGTTCTTCTAAACGGAGCTTAAAGAAATTAGATGTGAACTCTGGTTATTGTAGAGCATATGCCATCTTCCAGAGTGTGCTTTTTCATAAATCTTACTTTTCTTTTTTACTATTTTTTTTTTTACTAAATTTTACTTTTAAAAGAATCTTATATTTCCATTAAAATGAACATCAAACTAGCCAGACACTGTGGTGAACCATTCAGCCATTACCAAATCAGATGCAACGGGCAGCTTTTACTGTCATCAAGGAAGGCAGCATCTAAAGCTTGGATCTTACGTCAAGTGGGTTTTAGTTTGCACAAATAGAAAACTGCACATCTAACTCAGCTGTACATATCATCCTGACTGCTGCAGAATGCAAAGTTAGAGCCTGGCATCATTCGGTGACAGTCTCGTCTATGTTTGGCCCAAAAGTTGTAACCGATAACGCTTCCAAAAACATCGTGTCTCCTGCATTATTCTCCTTGTCTCTAAGTAGCACTGGCAGCTCACTACTGCAGCTACCAGGCTGTCTGGTCAGCTCAAGAGTGGTCATGCCAGACAGATCCTGGTACAAATCAGCAAGCCTCAGTGAGCCGTTTTAACAGGCAGCCTCTGATAAAAATAAAACCCCATGCCCTCGTGGAGGTGATTAAACTCTTTCACCTGGGTGCACATACTCCCACCCACCTCATCACTGGCTGCTCTACGAGCGTAGGTTATTCAATCTTCGCACGTTTTAACTATGCTCCCGGTAAAAAGCTGGTTTAATCTAAATTGCCAAGTATTTAGTATAAATAGTATGCAATAGAGTTATATCCACTGAAAGCTGGGAACGGAATGTCAACGCTGAGACAACACTTTTCTTCTGCTGCCTTCCAGCAGGCAAAGGCACACCAGGCCGACAAAGCCGCCGAACCCCGTACGGTACGTGCAGCCTGCCGTGGGAAAACGCAGAGAATAATGAAGCAACGTAAGCTGGCAAACCCGGAGTTTCAACAACACCGGGGCCCGACTCTGGAGCCCGGGCGGCAGCAGTCACCCTGCCCGCCGGCTCACCGGGACGCAGGTCTCCCAGCGTTGCAGGGGGGCGCAGCCTTCCCGGCTGCAAGCAAGCTGAGCCCTTTCCAAACCTCCGGATCGGGACCAGGGCCGAGATGGAGTCAGGCAGGAGCGCTGATCCCCGCGGGGGGAAGGCGCTCGCGGCCAGCACCGGCCCTGACCCGCCCCGGGCACAACGCGCGGAGTGCCCGGGCTGGGCCCGTCTCGCAGCCCCTGCCCGCCCCCGCCCTCACCGGGCCCGTAGAACTTCCTGGCGCGGGTCACGTCGAAGACTTTGCCGTTGACGGCCATGAGGATTCGCGGGTCACTCACGCCGTTGAAGGGCCGCAGCTGCTCCAGCGTGAAGTCACGGCGCTTCATCTTGGGCAGCGGCGGCGGGTCCGCCTCGCCCGCGGGTGCCGCGCCGACGACGCGCCCTCAGGTCGGGTCAGGCCAGGCCGCTGCAGCGGCTCCGTGGCACATGGTTCTACAGAAATTTTGGAAAAAATAACCTCGGGGTGCCGTTAGACCCGTGTCAGAGCTGCCCCGCTGGGCTGTGCGAACCAGCCGGGCCCTGCCGGATGGAGGATGGAACCAGGCTAAGCTCCGTGGTGCCAAACACTGAGACAAGAGGCAACGGGCAGAAACTTGTGCGCAGGAACACATTTCCACCTGAACGTGAGGAAGAACTTCTTTACTGNGACTTTGCCGTTGACGGCCATGAGGATTCGCGGGTCACTCACGCCGTTGAAGGGCCGCAGCTGCTCCAGCGTGAAGTCACGGCGCTTCATCTTGGGCAGCGGCGGCGGGTCCGCCTCGCCCGCGGGTGCCGCGGGTCGCTCGCCCCGCAGGATCTGGTAGAGCAGGAAGAGGCAGAGGCCCAGCAGGCTCAGATTGAGCGGGGAGCCTAGGATCTCCAGTAGCAGGCCGCCGCCCTCGCCCGCCGCCGCCTCCTCGCCGGCCACCGCCACCTCCTCGCGGGCCATGGCGTTGGACTGTGCGGCGGCTCGCCGGGCTCTGAACCGTAGCGGCGGCACAGAGCACAACCGGCGCGGTGGGGCGGGCCCAGGGGCGGTGGCGGCGGCAGGAAGGGAGGGGCGACGGGCGCGGCGGNCACAACGAAACTGATTGTTCTGGGAGTTCGTGGAGTGTCCCTCACAGGAGAGATTCAAGAACCATCTGGATGCAATCCTGTGCCACGTGCTCTGGGCTGACCCTGTTTGAGCAGGGAGGTTGGACCAGGTGACCCCCTGTGGTCCCTTCCAACCTGACCCGTTCCGTGATTCCTTACACTCGCTCCACCTGTGCCAGCGCACATCTTTGCTTTCTTGGCAGGGTAGTGACTTCTCCCAGTACTCTCTAGAAATACTGTCAAACTAAACACGGGAGAAAAGGGAAGAGAATACCAAACTTCTGGGGTTTTCTCATTCAGATATTACCTCCAGGCCCCACAAAACTACAGAAGCAGCAACCACAATGTACTAATAAAACATGAAAAAGAAAGTTCTGTATTCATGTTTCTTCTCAGTGGAGGCCTTGGTGAATTAAACTGAAGGAAGTACTAACTGGGTGTATCTACTTGGTATGGTGTTCAGATGGGGGAGCAAATGGAGCCCTGAATACAGGTAGAATACCACTGGTGATATCTGCTCCTTGGTATCAAGTGTGAGAAAGCAGAAGCGATGTTTTGGGTCTGAGTAGTTGCCTCTGCAAATTGTGTCCTTCAAAAAGAACCCAATCCAACACCCTGCCAGAGTATCATCATTCTCTCTACACAAGTCAGTACCTCAGGTACACGTAGAGAAGAAATGCAGTGTACCAGCCTTGATCATAGCATCATTAAGGTTGGAAAAGACCTCTAAGATCACCGAGTCCAACTGTTAACCTGATCTTGCGTTATAGCTTGGCAGATGGTTCATATCACTGCTTCAGGGGAAGCAGGCAGCTTTTACTGAACCTAGCACTGGGACATGTGGTTATAGAAAACTGAAAGTAGTGCATTTCATTTACTTTCTAATTCTCAGTGTTAGGAAAAATTTTAACTCTGTGGGTCACTGCAGATACGGATGAAGTTTTGCCTTTTGGGATACATGCAAGGACTTTGAGTACGAAGATGTTTAAACACATTGGCTCTTGCAAGGGAGGGCGTTTGGTTCCACCTGCTGTCTCCTTTGGGAAGCTCCTTGTTTTCTTGGTCAGCACTTGAACTTTGATCTCTCCTGTCATGGTATGGACTAATTTTTGCTTCCACCTGCTGTGTAACTTGAAAAACTCATTGTTTCATTGATCTGATAACTGAGATTTGTACTTGTTGATAAAGTAGCTCTGCATTTTGGCCCTAGTTACGATACTAGAGAAATCTCTGAAACTTCAGAATTATTCAAACTGGGAGCTGTATTACCTTGTTAATTCTGCTCCGTGTAGACACGAGACTGTTACACTTCACTATGTTGATATTACATTGTAGAGGAATAGATGTAGAAAAAAGCAAAAATTTGGAGGGATATTTCACTTTTTTTTTCAACAGCGAGGAAGAAACCCCAAGACTCCAAAACAACCCCAACCCTGAATTTGACCTTGAACTAGACACCAAGGCAGGGAAAAGAAGCTTTGTTTATGCCTAGTATCCAAGAGAAACCATCCAAGAACAGTTCATTCTTAGATTAAGAAGGGCCAGGAAGCATTGCCAAGATTGATAGAATCTCAAGTTATTTGCCACACAAGCACTGGTACTGGAAGTTACAGTGGCCCAACTTTTCAGCTCTTTATAGAAAAGTATTCATATGCCTTAGAATGCATCTTAAGCAAAAAAAAAAAAGAACAGATATTTAGAAATAAAGGGGTATGAATAAAAGTATAACACATCAGTTGGAAATATCTAAATTAATGAACCTTTTGTTTTACATTTCCCTCTAGCAAGCTTACTTGGCAGTTCCTTTAAACAGAACTGAGGTTCTAGTTAGAGAGGAGTTGGCCCCAGCTGTAGTTAAACATCACTGGCATTAGCTATGCTAAATAACACAGGTCATTTCTATAGAATGGAGAGGAAAACACAGGTTTTCCTCTCCATTCTATAGAAAACAATAGCTTTCTCCTTGAAACTATTCTGTTTATGTCTCTGAGATCGGTTGTTAGCCTTCAGCATAGTGTTCTAATATGATGCTCTCTTCTTATTAATTGAAGAAAACGCTGGAACTCAGACAACTTTCATATCCTTGCAAATCAGAATAGTTCAAACAGTTTTAAAATACTCCTACTTGTATTTTTTAATAAGCAGCATAGAGATGAAGCCAAATTAGCTCTGCTACACCTAATCATTCTTCTTACTGCACTATTTCCACTTTGTATCTTGTCTGGTAGATTTAATGCATCTTGTAGAGCAAATTTAATGATTCTAAATAAAGTGTGCTTTGCCTGGGTTCCCTATGATACTATTGTTGCCAAGCTGGTTTTGGGCCTCACGTTCTCTCATTGTTCCTTTGGAAGCCCTTCACAGGAATTCCTTTCTCTGACTTACCTGACCGACCATTTTAATTTAAACTAAGACTGCAAGTTTGCATAGATGCCAATGCCTCATTTGCATTATTTGTGATTCCCAGAACTGCTGGTCACCTGGAACTATTGCTGGCTTTCATTTGACCTGCAAGGACCCAGGGTTTCCAAAGTAGAGAGGAGGTCTTTTAAGTTACTGAGAACTGGTGATGAGTAAAACCACTGGCAAGTTAGATCTTTGCTGCCCAGACTGAAGTCTGATAACTCCTACTAGAGAGACTTCAGGAAAGGGTTGTAGGATGGCATTACAAACAGCTTGTGATACCAAGTAGCCAAAGAGAGACAATTTTTGCCGTATCATCCGATGGCCTTCTTATATCAAGTGGGTCTGTTCCAGGAGCGGAACAGGGACCTGACCTAAGAATGCCCTGAATTACATCTAGTCCTCAGATCAAAAGCACAGACAATCTTTTTGCTGGACTTGCTTTTTTTTTATTAGTTTTTATTTCCATCTCCATCACATTTCTGTTTCTTTTTTCAGTTGCATCTTCTGACATTCTAGCTGTGCTCTCCGTCCAGTAATGTGCAAGGAGAAAGGACTGTGGAATGTGAAGAAAACACTATGCTGAAGGCTATCGAGATCCTGATATTCCTGGAGATATATGTGTAAACATCTGCAGCATAAAACAGCTCCAGATGGGAATTTTTACCAAGTTTTAGAAAATGTGTCAGAGAGGGGTATTGGAAAGGCAGACTGCTCGTGCTGAGGAATTGCTGTCCTCAGAAAGATCCTGTTGTGAGCTTGCAGTTAAAATCTTTCTCTCATTGGCCTCATCTTCCCCCCTTCTAGGACTATGGGTTTCAGTTCATTCACGTCGAACAGGACTGACAGTCACTGTGACAAGAAAGCTTGTTTGGTTAGTATGTACAGCAACTACACTAGGAAGTTTTGGAGGTGTCTTTTAACTATAGATGAAAATCCAGGTTGTTGGCTCCTTTTTTTGAAAGGCAGCAGATGCCAAAATCAATCTGCACAAGCTGCAGATACTTCCAGAAGAGGCGAGGAAAAAAGAAAACATAAATCCACATGGGATTCTTGCAGAGTGAGAGTCTCAGTATCCCTAGGAAGCACACTCATTGACACTGAAAGAGTAAATGAAATCCCTGACTTCCTGAAAATAACAACTTGGATTTCCTTACAGATCTAACGAGACAGCAGGATTTTATATATCAGAAATAACTGGATGATGTAAAGGAAAATTGATGCATTCCCAGATCAAGTCAAACCAGTAGCTCTGTTAGAGGGAGTAGGAAATGTTCTCTCCGCTCCATTAGTGTTGGATATGGAAATACTATTCATGGCATGCACACATGTTGTTCAAAAGGACTGATTTTTACTTACACTGGAGAATTTCACTTTGCATTTTGGAACACATGAACCATCTTCACTCGTGTCACTGTATCCCTGAATGAGGGCCTGTTACTTCTCTGCCAGTGTGATACAGTGCCGGTTCTGCAACAGAGCAGATCAGTCTGTTTCAATGGAAATTGGCAGATAACTTCAATATTAATAGATTCAAAGGTTACAAGAAGGGAGTTATCAATAAACTGTGCATTTTCCCAGGTGTATCCTTACAACATTTTAGTTGCAGAAATGCAACAAGATGGATGGATTCTCATCTCAGTTTATTTAGCTGAGATCAATTCAGTCACTGAACTTGATTTGCACAAACTAAGACACTACATAGTGATCCAGTAGAATCCAGTTTTCAATATGCTGAGGAAGCACTCCAATAATTTCCCTGCCTGATGCATTTCCATCTGTTCTAGTTATACAGTGCCCTCAATGGGAAAATCTTTCAGACCCTCAAAGTCATCCCATAGCCTGAATGATGTTACCTGAATCATGTTGCTGAGAAGATGCCTCACACTGTGCCTTGAGCCCTTCAGGCATTGTGCTGAGTGCTGACTTAGGTCAAGCTGAATGTTTTCCCAAGACATTGTGTCTCAGGATCTGGTCCCCAAAAACTGTCACTACCATCACATGAAGCTGAGTCAGGGAAGGTTTAGGTTAGATACCAGGAAAAGGTTTTTCACCCAGAGGGTGGTTGGGCACTGTAACAGGCTCGCCAAGGAAGTGGTTACAGCACCAAGCCTGTCTGAGCTCAGGGAGTGTTTGGACAATGCTCTCAGGCACATGATGTGATTCTTGGGGTGTCTTGTGCAGGGCCAGGAGTTGGATCCGATGATCCTGATGGGTCCCTTCCAACTCAGCATATTCTGTGATTCTATGATCACACCATGGCTGTGCCTTCACAGCTGAGTTGTTACAGGTTTCTCAGTCTGGACTCTGTACAATTCCGTGGACAACAAACCAGCAGGAAGCCTTGGAGGTAGCAGGGACTTCCCATGCCACAAAGGCGTGAGAAAGAGCCAAAATTCCTTCAGTGTCAAACCCCTCCGTTTCGTGTAAGGTGCTCTCCCAGGCCACGCCGCAGGCTTCGGGCGGAGGCAGCATGTTCCGGCGGTGGTGCCCACCGGGCTGAGCCGCTCTCCCGCGGCTGTGCTCCCATGGTGCGCGGGAGGTGGGGCCGATGCCCGATGCCCGGTGCCCGCTGGGCGGCGGCGGCGGGCGGGGCCGCCCGGGNCAGGGCTGGGATAACGCTGGCGGCTGTTCCCTGGCGGAGGCGAGCGGTTGAGCTTTCCGTGAGGAAGTCTTTGTTCCGACGCTGTATTCTCGGCTCCCTACGGCTGCGAACGCAGGGGCTGGCGGGCTACATGGGCATCCTCATCCCGAACTTACAGACTTGCAGTCTTCCAGTGTCGGACCTCTACATTTTATGCTCCAAAACAGGTTTTTAACCTATGTTAGGTGGCTGGTGTTAGGTAGCTGGTTGTTCATATGAACTGGACTTTATTTTGTCTCTTGCATCGTTAGTAGAATTGCTGGAATTGGTAGCTGTCTCCCAGATGTGAGGTCTTAACACTGGTGTGGGGACTGGGAGAATCCATGTGATCTCAGAGCTTCTGTGCAGGAGTGACGTGAGAGAAGTAGTAGGGTCTTGTAAAGGGTCAGATCCATAAACTGTTGTAGAATGAAAAGACATTGTGTCATTTCTTTCATGATTATTTTGCTGATACACTTAATTGCTTGATCTTAACAAACATCCGTATGCAGGAGTAAAGAATCACATAACAACTTTGATGAATTTCCTATCATAACTATGCTTGTACAAGTCAGAGTGGTTTATGTAAGGGCAAGTGCTTTCATCCAGGTGACAAGCTGAAGACAGGGTACGAGCACAAAATATCCAAGAACCTCAGCAAACCAGCTCCAGTCTTTTCCATTTTCTAATTCAACTCCTCTTTTGAAAATGCCATTCCAAGCGATCCTTTTCCCTTCCAGCCCTTGTGCTGTGTCCTTGCACCACATCTTATGGAGAGCTCTCTGAGTGGACTTCTCTGCCTAGATCTATGTACACAGCAGAGCTTGTCTGATGCATATTTGAATGGGGTTTTACTCATTTTAGACCTGATGTAGCAGACTGGAGAAATTAAGAGTTAGCCTTGTACACACATTCTGATCCACTTGGGATTACAGTCACTGTGGATCTTTTAAACTTCATGCTGTCTTTCTGGTATTTGACAGAAACTGAAAGCCGTTACAGGTAACTTGAAGTGTACTGTTTGAAACCTTTAAAACAGAAATGCAAGCTTGGTGGCCTTATCTTTTATTAACAGCTTTATGAATGTGAGTTTTCTATTTCTTTTTCTCTCACACAATAAAATAGATAATAATTAAGACTCCAATACCTTTGCAGATCCATTATAAGATAGGAAATGCAAATATATATTTCTCTTGCTGATATACAACAAATACAATGAAAGCTTAGTACAGTGATTTCATAGGTATGGAATAACTTTTTTGCACTGTTTGCTCAATTAGTTGTTTATAGTTTGGACTTCTAGCTCTATAATATATGGACCAGTACATTTCTAGTCTTCAGGTCAATTCCTGAAGAATATTGTACCAGAAAATTTACATTGACTCAGTGAAATTGCTCACCTGTTTCCAAAGGATGTCAGTAGATGACTTATCATAAATAGATAACTTATCAAGATGAACAGAGCTACACTTCTCCAGACTGAGTACCTACACAGTCATAAGAAAATGCAGCCCTATCACACAGGCAGTGTGAGGTTTGCAAGGCTTCCAGAACTGTCCAGTCCAATGTAGAATTTTGGTCCATATCTGCAAAATTAAAAGTTGACTCGGTTCTCACTAGACTATAAGTAAGTGCAAAGCACTTCTTCTTGCCTTGGACCTGACTTGACTCAAATTTAGAATATATTTAGAAATTTAGGGCATTTATTTATGTATATAAATGCTTTTTCTAATATGCAAACCCAAATTACTTGGATGGTACATGAACGAAAAGTAAGTCCCTCCATTTTTTCAGATCACTGTGAGTTGGAAGACTTTTCCCCATAAGCTCTTTGCTTATGATTCTGTCAAAGATTTGACGGAAGTTTTCTGAAAGTGAAATGTCATAGATTCCTGTGACCACAGAGATGGAGACATGCACAATGCAGATTTGATGATTCAAAACTCTTTGTCCTTTGGAACCCACAGGACAGGGTTTTTGGCTGTATTCAGACATTTGGGAAGTAGATCCCCTTTTAGACTTATTTTTAGTTTTTCTGGGAGCAATTAAGTGCAGGCTTCACCATTAAAAGTTAAATTTTATCACTTAAGAAGTTTTACTGGCACTGGCTTCTGTTTCAAAGTTAGTATTTCTTTCCACTTGTAATGTTTCTTAATTTACCAGTCAGGGAATTCGCTTTAGACAAATGCACAGGTACGTTTTCTTTCACCAGAAGAAGATGTATGGCAGTCAGAGAAAAAACAAGAAGTTGTACCTGATCCAAAGACTTGCTCAATACAGGCACATTTATTTAAATTCAAAATACTTTTATTTAGAGATCAGTGGTTACTTAGAATATTTCACAAGAAAGCAATAGCTACAAGTGCAAATATTGGGATCTTGCATAAACATTAAGAGAAGGGCTAAGATGTTACTCAGTTTTGAACAGCTGTGAAAATGGTTACTCGGGTAACAATACTTTGTGTGTGTGTGTGTCTGATACATTTAATACTAATAAACATATCTTTAGTTGTTCCTGCTTAATCTCTGCTAAAATCCACTACAACTTTGACCAGAATGCTTCCTGCATCTGATACTGTTGAAGTGTGTTAGACATTCGTTCATAGGCATTTCTTGATTTATATGAAGTCTCTCTATATATAAATGAAAAGAAAGTACGCATGGTATATTAAACTGGGGAGCTTATTTTTTTTTCCACTGAGGATTTTCAGTAATCCTTATGTTTGTACTGTGGACAGTGTGTGTGGTGTGGTTGGTCTCAATATCTTTAGTTATGTAACATAAACATCAAGCTGTGCTGTAAGTCAAACGGGACAAAGCAGTGTGACTACAGTCTCTGTGGTACATCAGACTGCAAGCTGACTGGAGAGCTGAATTTAGTGGAAAGGCTGTCATTGATCTTAATGAGCTCTGGATATGGCCCAAACTCAAGAATTGGTGGCCTGGCTTTATTGGAATGCCACCAGCATCATGTTGCATCATGTGTGCACAGATACATATACATCCTCTTACAGTTTAAAAGGAGTGCCAATGCCACAAGCATAGATGCCATTAGTATTTCATCATCTTCTTCTAAATGAATTCAAACACACTGCATGAGATTTTGGTACTTTACACTGGGTTAGTGGAAATGCAGTTCTCATCATTCCCTCAGATGAGTTTCTATGCCAGTTCTTCTGTCTGTTTAAGTTCAATCTATTGTGTAGTTTAAACATAAATAGATTTCTCTCCATTTGGAGAGGTTTATCTCCGTATCTTCTGTTGACAGCTTGTATGTGTAATGGGAAGGAGTGCTACAGGTTAGAACTTGAAACCACCTCTTTGGCGAGCAGCAGACACTTGCTGATGTTATTAACAAGGATTGTTTCAACTACTGTTCATCCCTGACTCCTGCTGACTATTGCAGTTCTCCCCCAAAATCTCGTAAGATCTCATCAGGTCATAGCTTACACAGCCAGGTGATCGTGCAAGACTCTGAACATTATTCTGAGCAACCAAAACTGCAGCAAAAGTGCCGAAGTACATACTCAGTCACAAAGCTTGAAAGCAGGATCTTTAATGATTCAGAAACTGGAAATGAAGAGAGCACCAAATATTATTTCCAATATACCCACTTGTTTAAGACATCTTATAGTTTAGCTAACTTAGGAATGCTGAATTTGGGGTGGCTGCACTATTCTAAGCTCTTAAAACTGTAGGAAGCAATGAGGATCTTACTTCTTCTTGAAATTGCTGCTTAAAAGCCTGTGGGGGGAAATGGAGGTTAGTGCTCATACTTATTTTGCTTACAACTTTGACACCCTCTTCAGGGCTAACCTCAGCAAAATTGCATGTCAAGGAGTCACACCGCCCATCCTGCCATTTCACTGCCATTCTTTTCATCTGCTGTTCCACTTGTTTTTCTTTCTGCTGAACATGCATTTCTTAGAATTAACTGATATTTTCCCATAAAAGAGGCTGCCATCATTCATAGGAGTCTGTTAAATATTATTGGTACCATTTGCAGCAAATCTTGTGATCAAATGTGTCCTTTCTTTTCTTCCAGTTAATACTTCATGAGACCATTTTTGTATACCACTAGGTTAAGTGGGAAGGGTACTTGCCAGCACACAGAGGGTTAATGCTGCTGTATTTGACTGGTTCTTTTCCAGTCTTTGCTCTTTTGAGTGCCAAGATTTTTTTTTGTGATTTTTTTTTTCTTTTTAAAAGATGTCTAACTTAGTAGAGTTGAGCTGTAGCCCTTACCATGCAATATAGAGACATTTGTCTCTCCCTGAATCCTGATGTCTGGCAAGCTGACCTTTTTTCCCAGTTCTGTCACTCACTTGCTTCACATGGCTGCAGCCAGGTAACAGAGATCTAAGGCCCTTCCTTGCAATGTCAGGATAAATTTTATCCCATTGTTCAAAAAGCTATTTGTATATTCCTAAGCACTGGTAATGACAGGAGGGGGAAGTTTTGGAGAAGATGAATTCTCTGATCCTGTTGTCTCTCCAAGAGTGTCAGGATTTCTGAGCTCTCCTGAATTTACCCTGTTTTTCTATATGATAATGATTTCATTATCTCAGTAGGAGGAAGTGAAAGGACAAGTGAAAGAAAACAGGAGAGATAGGCTGTGTGGTTTGCTTGACATTTGAGAAATGATCCAAGAGTTTATCTATAAATTTAAACTATAGACCCATAGTGTAACTTTCCAGAAACCTGCTAGAAGCGGGGAATGTTTATGAATGGTGCTTGCTTGATTTTCTTTCTTTTTCAATCTATATATTATATTTGAGTCTGTCTTCAAATGATTTAACATGGGATTTAACAAGTTCATAGGGAACTTGTGGATTTATTTAATTGACTTTCTAAATATGAATTTAAAAAGGCAGAGATGTCAACACAATGTTATAGAGAATGAGGCATAAAAAAACCTCCCTGTGCATTAGCAAACTAAACTTGGCTGGAGCAGCCATTTCAGAATTGCCTCGTATACAACAGTAATGAAAGTTTTTCCAAAACCTTTTGTTCTTCGTTTTTAGATAGATTAAGAAAGACCTTATTTATAGATGTATAAAGCTTTGATTTTTAAAGGATTTTTGTACTTTGAAAGAGACATAGCATTCAGCACATCAAAGTAAATTTCAAAACCACAAAGCAACCTGTTTGCATGCTCTTAGGGCTTCAAGAGCAGTACAATGAACAGAAGAACATGAGAATGTTTATACACCTGTTGTTAACTATCAGAATGTACTTCTTTGAGCATGTTTTTATTGCTTATTTTCTTTTTTGAATCTATCATCTGTACATTAACATTATGTTGCTACTGAAGACTATGGGCTGACTGAGAAGTGAATATAATGAGTTGAACTCTGAAAGCTGTGGGTTCTGCAATAATTAAAAGTCATATCTTATTGTATAAGAAAATACATTAAAATGGTAAGGTTCTTACAAATAAATCAGCTTAAAGCGAGAAATCTGAGCCAAAGAAAGACTGTCATTTATCTCAGTTCTTGTCTTGGTTGATTTGTCAAGCTTCTAGGCTATGCAAAAGGTTTTATATTATCTTTTTAATTAATATCAATGTAAAATCATGTTAAGTAGAGGAAAGAGGAAAGAAATGAGCAAACCAACCATTATTACTGTGATAAGTCTGAAGAAACTACTGATGCCTTAGGTTATATCAATATCACCACAACTTTTGTGGATTGGATAGAGGAAAAAAAGGAATTCAAGCAATTTACTTGCTCTGATTCTGATGATCACATTTCTTCTGCTCTTCTGGTCCTCAAACTATGGCCATTGCATCTCCTCTTCATTCTGCAGTTATAAGATGATTAAAAACAGTTGTAGGGTGTGACTTAGATTTTATTCATCACTACCCTACATTACTCAGCATCAGCACAATCACGTGTCCCTTTTCCTCCAAAAGAAACATATTTCAGATTTTGAACAGGTTTTCATTTTGGTGGAATGGGTGTTACATTTGTATGGTGTATGGGACTCTTCAGAGATAAGGTATTTGCTGGTTTTGTAACTGATTCGGATCAAAATAAAAGCTTAATCATATCATCACTATTACCATTTTGACTGGTGACCACTAGTAGTTCTTCAACAGTCAGTGGCATTTCCTGTAGATGGTTTTGACTAACATCCCATTGTATTTAGCAACTACATGGTGAGAAAACTTTGCACAAGCTAAGAAAAATATCTGGAAGTCTTATTATTGTTTAGCATTTGCACGTGGTTGCATTTGCCTTTGTGAAAAATTAAATCCCATCTGTGGTGAGAAAATATTACAATATCAGTTTTGCGTAATCAGGAAAGCAGAAATCTTGTTAGCCCACCAATCTTCAGTGGCTTTTAAATCCTATCTAATCTTATGTACATTAAATATAATCAGTCCTCAATTGAAGGAGGGCTTGCTTAGTATTCCCCTGACCAAAGGGAGCTCTCAGAGTGCAGAACAAGCAGAGTTAATCTTTACGCTTCAGTAGCTTATCTCCAGGCAATATACAGAGTCCCTTGAGGACTCAATTAGTACCATGCCAGGCAGTATCAGTTATATTGGCCTCTGTGTTATATCAAAAGCAGCTCTTTCATGAGAGAAGCTCATGAGTTTGTGTTCTTGGATAGGTGTTGATAAAATCTGTAGAAGGGGTAGGTGGTTTTTCAGCTCCATGGTGCTTCGTGTTTGGACCTGCAATGTTGGCTGGCATTTCACTGTATGAATACCTGGGTGGAAGGGTCCACTTAATAGCAAGGGTGATTTAGCACATGATGCCAATACCAGTGGATCTCAAGTATGTGCTGTTTAAAGGTTAGCTATAGGGGCTGGAGTGGTGAGGCTGAGAGTGGCATTTATCCTAGAAAAGCTGTAGGTATCCCCTAAACTCCATGGTAAAGCAGAAAGATACTAAAACAATGGACTTAAGTTTGACATGGCTCTTAACTGGCAGCTTTTTTGCATACTGCTGATCCTGGGATGATTGATAGACCCATCAGCTCAGTGAATAGCTTGAAGTGTGTGCCAGGCTCTGTGGTTGGGAAGGACCAAGCAGAGATTCAGTTTAAACATGTGATTATGTGACTTAGTGACACGGAACTGTGGTTTAGTCAACAGTTTTAGGTAAAATTCTTCTGCAATTAGCTTATTTCCTGCCTCTGGATTTGTATTAGATATTTTCCCTTCCCATTACTGTGGGAACAGTGCCAGCATATTTAAGAGACAATTGAGAGCACACTGGGATATTTAAAGATTGCCAGAACTTGTTTGAGTAAAGTGTTAGGCTGCTGTGTAAGGACTCTGATGTGCCATGTGTTTGCTCTGGTGAAATTGGCTCAGTATGAGGTATTTTTTATTATGTGATCACTTTAAAACTCTCGACATGCAGGGCCAAATCATGTTGTGTAGTCACTGATTTCTAATTTAACTCAGCATTTTAATGCCAGTGTTCCTGTAAGAGTTCCCATGGCTGAAGGCTGGCTAGTAAACTTAAAGTTATCTTGGATATTTATAGGGTGCCTATTCTTGTAGGGTCTTTCTTGTCCTTATTGAGCAAGGAATCATGGGGAAAGACTCTAAAATACAGTTTCAGTCACCAGGAACTTTTGAGTTCAGTTGCAGTTTATGGATTCTGGAACAGTCACTGAATTACTCGTCCTCAGTTCTCCCCACTATGTCTGCAATATGGAATAATATATTCTGTACAGAGGGACACAGGTCTGATATCTCAGAGATATCAAGTGGTAGGAATAAATTTATTATAACTCAATATTTCACTTATTTTGCTGATTGGGGAATGAACCAGGTACTGTATTCATGCCTTTATACAGAGGAGAGGTAACAGAGAAAACACTATGTTACCACTGCATACTCACATACATGAGTTAAATGTCAAGAGTATGCAGTTCTGACTTTTATTTTTCTGTTTATTTCCCCTTGGAGCAATAAAGCCTGCAGGCAGGACATTCTGGGACTTCCCTGCCCTTCTCTGAAGGTTAATGGTCACCTTATCTTTAGCTTTCTGTTTGCAGGCACTGGAGTCAGACAGCTTTTTCCCCAGAGCTGTGCTTCCGTGATTTTCCATATTATTGCTACAGTCGACAGTCACTGAGATGGTATCAGAGATGACTGTCGCTTTTGAAGTTTTATTTCACTTGCAGCTGGAATTCAGGATGCTGATGGTTTTAGGAATATTATTCCAGATGTGTGAGTCCCTGGTTCTCCTCTTGCTTATAGCTGTACAAACAAATAGAAGTAATTCTGTTGAAGAGGTGGGCCTACATTAGTGCTAAACTAATATACATGGGAAGTCATTAAACTTGATTGCTGTTCACAGCACAGGCATTGGTGGCAATGTTGGTCTGATCTGTCTCCAAGGGAGCTTGGCAAGAGTGTTTGAAGGACATTAACTGGATCTATCCCTAGAGGGGAAGTTGGGAAGAATGGGGCGTAGAAAACTCAATTCATTATTCACATCATCTCAGGATATTTGTTTAGACCCAGTAACTGTTACCTCTGATGTTCGACATTTAGACTAGGCACTGGTCCATGTGTCTGTAGCTACATACTGTGTTCTCACATTTCTTTCCAGATGGTCTTGTGTATTGGTGCCTGCCTGGACACCGAGAAGGAAAAGTTGTGTTGTTGGAACTTAATATTCTTTAACATGGTGTTTTCTTAAGTCAGAATGTGCAGAAATAGAGCTCCTTTGTTCAACTTCTGCACTAACCCCACCAGGACAAAAGAACCACAGTTTCCCAGTATATAAAATATTGACCATGCTAGTATTTTCACAGGAAATACCATCTCTTTCACTGTGTCAAAAATAATCTGGTTTTCATTCAGATTCTTTAAAATCTTAGATTTTGGATTTATGGCCCTGGATGAAAAAAGCAGACATTTGAGAGGCAGCACATCCTGGTCTGTGTATACAGGGACGCTTTTACTTATCTAAAAATAAATTACATCTCTATATGCAAATAAATCCTTGTAGATTGTAAAATGTCAAACAAGAAATTCTATCTCTGGTTCTGTATTATTTGTTTGACAATTGATGTTTTCTGTCACTGAAGTCTGAGGTTACATCTGTGATCCTGTTGCAAATCTAGGGGAAATTACCTCTTGAATGACACATGGCCTGACCTTCATCTCCAGTTAATCCAGGAAGAGTTCACATTTGGCTGTGGGGACACAAAGGATAGATTTAGAGTGCCAGTATTTTTCTGACCATATTTTAGAATTCAGTAATGCACTGGATACCCCATACCGAAGTTTATCTTCAGTCCTTCCTCAGAGGTGAAGACAGTGTGTTTGTGATAAACTGCAAGAAACAATGAAGACTCAGAATTGCCGAACACTGGAATCAAAGAGATTGTATGTATTGCTGCTGTCTTTGAAATATTTTTATTATTGAAGGAGATTGCAGGAAGTCCCTCTAACAGGGAACGACAGCAACAAAAATCCCCCAAATCCCACACATTGTACACAAAGTGTGAACACACACATAATTAGAGCCGCATAGAGTAATTAGACTCCAGAGTAAGTATCGTGGCATATTCTTCTGGCATGAAGAATTTATTCATGCATATATAAATAAATGCATGAATAAAAAGCTGAAATAGTGCATAGTTGGATGCCTCCAACTATACTCTCTACTCTCAGTTTCAGAGGTAGGCTTTGACCCTCATTTTCCTCCTAGTATTAATCACAGATGGATGTATAAACTCTGCAAGGCAGAAATCCTCTTATGTCCACTTTTTTGTTGTCTGCAGACTACTGTGGTTGTTTCTAACCCTGTTTAAAGCTCTGATAGTGCAGCTTTTAACAGTGATGTGCGTTTAGTTGTTTTTTTAGAACTGAAGGGTTTTCACAGCAAATTTCTAAGCCTGGCCAATTTGCCAGCCTGGGAATTTCACTAGTAAGAGAGCTGAATCCCTTTCTTCTTCAGCAAAGTGTTTCTTAAGAGTCATATTTATGTTGGCACACAGTTGCAAAGTGTTGCTAGGGGGACAAATGCAACATGCTTGTAAGGAATACACAGAATCTTCATGACATAAAATCTAAGTGCTCAACCCTGTCACCATGTGACATTTACCTTGCTAAGAAGAAGTCAGTTCAGAGACATCAAAATATACAGGAAATCTGAAATGCTACGGTCTATCAGTTTGGTGTAGGTTTTTTACTCCTACCTCTAAATTTGTTCAGTGAAAAGCTCAAATGAAACTTCTGTCCCTTTCTGAAAATAAATTTCAAAAAATGTAAACCAAACACCCCTGTTTAAACGCAGTTTGTGAAACGTGTGATTTCCTGACTGTGTGACATCTGGTCCCTTCCTGCTGCTGTGCACTGTGTGTCCTGATGCCATTCAAGCCAGCTTTGGATGAGCATTTTGCGAAATGTGGAATGTTTGCAGTCAGGGATCCGGGGAGGCAAGGATGTGGTTAGCCCTTAGAGATCCAGTTGCAAGAGGCTGCAAGAAACACAGTAGCCCTGTTGGACATGAAACATATTCAGAATTGCTGGTTGTGTGTGTAGCTCCTAACACCTCTGCTCTCAGGCTGCTGGCATGTACCCATGGTATTTGTAATATGTGTGTATTTGAGTTTCCTCCATTGGATTAGTAGTTGCTGTTGGTTACTTAAGTTGAAGAGGCCTTTTTCGCAATGACACAAGTGACAGTGCATGTGAAAAAAATAGCTTGATGATTTTAGGAGCTGGTTTTTGGTGCAAGGATTTCCCAATGGTTGGGTGGCTGGACCTTGCGCAGACTTGCCTCCCTCGTTCCCTTTGGAGAAATTAAGAAATGTATTGGGAAATTTACCAGGTGCTGGGAGCTCTGCTGCTGGTACCACTGTGGGAGGGCAGGTTGCCCCTGGGACTGCCTGTTCTCCCTGCAGGGGAAGCAAATTTGGATTGCAGTGATTTGAATGTGCAGTGATTTGGATGTGCAGGGGGGAGGTGCAATGTTGGGCTGTTGAGGGAAAGCCATGACAGTGAGTTTGAAGAAAGCCGTGATGTTCAAATGAACGTAGGCCCAGACTGGACTATTTCACTCAAGCCAAGCCACAAACTTTAGAGGAAACCCAGATCTGACTGAATTTCAGGTGTTTAAACTTGCTGTCTTCCCTATCTTTGAAGAACCATCTTTACTTTGCCAAAGTCTGTGGTTGCTTGGTGTTCATTTACCTCCCAGCTGAAAACAGCTTCAATTAATTAACTGGAAGTAGAGCAGTCCATTTACTTTAGCGCTTGACAAGTGAGGAGCAAATGTCAGCGCAGAGATGTCTGCCTGTCAGAGCAGGGTACAACACATACCTGCTTGCTTGCACTGATTTGCCTGTGGACGGAGAGCTGTGATGTTTATCAACATCTAAGATTTCAGAGCTGTACCCAAAACTCTCAGTGTGTAGCCATTTGAAGCTGTGCTGGTGATAAAGAGGCAGAGCAGTGAATAATATATCTAGCATGAAGTGCCTTGGAGAGTGATCTGAAGATAGAGAATCAAAAAATATTAAATCCTGAGGTGGGATAATTATTTTTAATGACTGTTTACTAGTCTGTGCTTCTTGGAAAGTAAGGGGGTTTTGAGATGGTGCAATGCGTGTTGCTAAACTGCCAGTTGCTGTGAACAGGACTATGTTTGACCTAAGTGGAAGCTGACAGATGAAGTTTTGCATGTTCAGGTAAGTAACTTCAAGACAAAAATGCATGAAAGAAAAAAACAATATTGAAAGGAAGCATGTTCTGAAGGCAAGCCATCTGAGGAGGTCTGGAGACAGGAAATCTGCTTTATGTTAGCAAAAACCCTGATTTTTTTAAGCTTCCAGGCTGTGTTCTACACCAGTTAAAGTGATGAAATTCTTCCAAAGCCATCAGGATTACACCCTTCCACTAGCTTTAGGGACTGTGCCTTCCCACTGGAAGGCCATTCAGTCTTTCTTGATTTTAAATATAAATGTGAATTTCTCATGAGGTCTCCTTCATTTCTTACTATAGTATAGTAGTATAAATGTTTCTGTTGGCAGCATTTTTCTGAACTAAATTCCAGGCAGATTTCAGATGCAGTCCTACATCCAAGGTTTTGTGCATTAAGCCAGACAGAAGGTTTTTCCAGTAATCTCCAGGAATTCCTTTCTGGTGGTTGTTGCCCAATAACTAAAGCCTTGATTTTGTTTTTTTTTTTTCCCTGTGGGCTTTCTCTGATGGATGGAGATTAATGCTCTCTAGTGATCCT
Organism: Dicrurus megarhynchus; assembly: GCA_013399195.1. Lineage (NCBI taxonomy): Eukaryota > Metazoa > Chordata > Aves > Passeriformes > Dicruridae > Dicrurus > Dicrurus megarhynchus. The sequence goes on from VXAD01009141.1 coordinate 41,207, forward strand.
TTTTCTGCCAGGACTAGGAGTTCAGCGTGAAGTCATCGTGACAAGTGCAGTAATTCACAATAACAGTGAAATTCGTTTGGGTAAAACTTCAACTAGTGCTACTGTATTTTTGCTGCTTTGTCTTTTCCCAAGAGACAGAGAATGTATTGTATCTGATTGAGATCATCTTTGATCTGCAAATGCAAATGCACTCTGTGGATGGCATTGAAGTTGGCTGCTTGTAGAGGCTTTTGCTTTCCAGCTAAGTGGGAAACTAGACTAGAGTATGATTTGTTTCCTGTTTGTGATGGCCCTTGCACTTGTTGTCATCTATTATTTGTGTGACAGCTTTCCTTTGTGTAGGGGCCTTTACAGAAAATTGAGAAATGGAGTTGTCCATTCACAGATGTCAAACTTCTGCACTGTTAGAAAACTGCTGTAGCTGAGCCACTTATGGGATTCCTCACCAGTGGTCCATTTCTCACATTACATGTCTCAGGAGAAGGGTATTAAAATAAAGTATTTTTTCCAAGTATTCGAGAAGAACTTCTACACTGTAGATCTGTATTGCTACAAAATTTCTTTAAGAACCTCATATAAAACTACTTAATAATACTCCCTCCTACTGGCTTGCCAGACCCAAGTATTAAAACACTATGTACTAGCTGAGAAATACAAATAAATGTGTTTTTCTTCTGATCTTCCAGGAATGGCTGTAAATCTTTGATTTGCTCTTATGAGAGTTATGAACCTCCTACTTTTAAATATCTGTGCAATTTTTAATCAGGAGCTGATATTTTTTGCAAGCCATGCAACTCCAGGAGCAGACTCACACTGTGGCACTGGCTGCTGCTGCTCCCTCCTTGTGTGCAGGCAGAAAAAGCAATGTCTTGCCTCCTCTCTGCTTTTACCTCAACAGAGGCCACTGATAGCCCTGATGCAAATTCATTTCCACTTGAATTGAATGCAATGTAGTGTCAGAAATGTGTACAGCTATGTTGTCCCCAGGACCTGGGTGACCCCTGTGAATGAGGCTCCTTGAGGTTTATGTTCCCCAGCATTTACCTGTTTCCACACCCAGTGAGTGCCTCCTTAGTTGTGATAATGAGTAACAATTGTTAGTATATTGACAGAGGCCATCACCAGGCAGTAATTTTGTCATATGGGTGTGCTGGCTAACTTAAACTCTAGAGCTTTTTGCCTGACCTTGCAATATTGCAGGGATGCAGTTGTTTGGGGGTTTTTTCCTGTTAATGTGCAGAATAGCTTGTTAGAATAGATTGGGATTTATAGTGAATTGGGATAATGCCTGTTTTGAAAGGTCCTGTGCACCCCTTATGTGCTGGAGAATAACTCTATTTAAAAACTCTACAGTTTTTAGTCGTTATTTCAAAGAATTTGCGAGTATTTTCTGTAGCTTTCCTCTGTCTAAAAAATAACAATAACAGTCTCCTCAGGGCTTCTTCACATCCTAATTACAACCAAGCCTCTCGTTAGTCCCACAGGGAGACAGAATCAAATGCCATACGGTATTTTACACTTAGGATGCTGTGCGTACCAAGAGCTGGAAGGAGACAGGAAAAGGGGGAGTTAACAATTCATAACCATTTATGGAGCAGGCACAGCCCTCCTTGGACCCAGTTCAGCAGAGTCTGAGTGCCTCAGATCAGGAACTTTATCTGGCCAGTAATTCCGCGGCACGCCGGTGCTCTCATGCACGCACGTGGGCAAGTGGGGAGCGCGATACACGGTGGCAGAATCCCTGTGCTGGCATCCACACCCAGGGATGAATTAAATGCACACACGCCTCCCAGGAAGCACCATGGCTGGGTTCTACGGGTGCCTGAAAAGTAAAAAGTAAGTGCCATGCTGAGCCCTCCCCTCCAGCTTTCCAAAGTGAGCTGAGTCTAGTGGGTGCTTTGAAATTCTGTCTTTGTTGTATTGCAGCTGCAGCATTGAACAAAGCGGGTATGCTTTGGGACTGAAGTACCAGCTTGAGCACAAAAGTGCAAAAAATCAGTCCTGGCTAAAATATTAGTTTGGTGAAAATTGGTCATGTTTTTTTTTCTTTCAGAGGTATAAACATGAGATATTGAAAAAGGAATTAAGAACCTTTTCCTGTTTAATTACAGCAAGAGGGGAAATGCCCTCTTCCCTAGTGATTAGCTTTATCGTTTGTATACTAACACATAAAAAGGAGAAATACAGAAATTCACATTGGCTTTTAAAAAATGTTCAGCTTAGAAGTCTGGCAGTAAATGCTCTTTAAGAACTTGATGAGCTCAGTTTTTCTATAAGCAATCTGAGGTTTGTTTCTGTAATTGATCCCTGTTGAGAGATTTGGTTGTATTTAAAAGAATTTTTTTTTTTTTTTTGCTTCACTGGCATGTTCTGTTGGAGTAGACTATCAAGGGAGAAGAGAATGAGAGAGTGCATGTTAGTATTTGGGCTTTAAACCACCATGAAGATGCATTCTGTTTTTCCTTTGACATTCTCCCTGCTAAAGAAAGGAACAAAATTTCTTCCTGCCAAACCTGAGGAGTGGTTTGATTGTGTTTTGCACCAGCAGACTGCAGAGGGCTCTATTCTTGCACTCGGTGAGGGATTACAGACAGGGAACATGTACAGTGAAAGGCAAGGGAAGTTGTGTCTTGAGGCTTAAGATGGGAATGCTGATAGTTAAATGTGTGGGTAAGTCCTGGATAGCAGAGGGTGGAAAATAGTTCAAAAGTGGAGGTGGCAAGTGACTCCCGTCTCCTAAAGGTTGTATCCCTCACACCAAGAGTTTGCCTCACATTACTCTGGTGGAAATGTGCATTTTCAAAGGCATACAACTCCTACTGGATTTCAGTTAGCATTTCCATCCCATATGGACCTCTTTCCTCCTTTGAAATTTGTAACAGGGAATTAATATTTGGCATAAAAGTTTGCTTTAGATAAAGGGAGAGTATACCATCAGAACTAGCAAAAGGGCTATGAGTGAGTCCTGATGAAGGTAGGTGGATTGGCACTTGAATTGACAAAAAGAAGTCAGCTTACATTGTTTGATTTTTCCCCCCAAATCCTTCAGCATCTAATGCACTTAAATTTGAAATTCCGAGAGAGGCTATAAAGGCTGAACAGATGAAGCTTTTTTACATGTGGTGTACCATCTCTTCTTTCCTGGTCAATCTCCATCTGACTTGTGAGGAACAGAGTTTTCCTTCAACAGATTCTTCTTTCTTGATATTCTTCAGTTAGGTCTCTACACTTGATATATACACAGGTTATATCTCTCAGCCTGTTATTTCAGCCCTGTGATGTGTTCCCAGGTGTATTAGTGCAACTACTAATCCTTTGCAGTCTTCACAAATTTTATGTGCTACTTTGGCTGTAGTTATTGGCAGTTAAAATGAGTTCAAGACACCAGTTGCAGTAACAGTGATATTTTTAGCCTGAGATTAATTTTCAATGAAATTTGTTTGGAGTTTAACATAAAGTATTTGTCTTTCTGGAGAAATGTGTCGTTGGAACAACTTGCCCAAATTCTCACGTGGTCATTTGACCTGTAGGAGTTAGTTTGCTTTCTGAATGGAAGCTCTTTTGGAATGGAATTACTTTTATGCTTTAAGCAATTGGCTTGGGTACCAGTAGGAATTTGGCCAAAGTGACTTTGTGAAACCTGCCATGGACACTGGGAAAGGGTTCCTTCCAGGGCTTTGAGCTGCTGAGTCCCGCTAAAGCACTTGGAGTGTTTTAAAAGCTGCTTTAGGTAGTGCTCTCCTGTGCTGCTGTCCCATTTACCCCACTCCCCCACATTTTACAAGAAGAAGCGAAGGTTCTGCCTTGGTACGCTGTAATAATGTGTGGCTGAATCTGATCTTTGTACACAGAGTCTTGTCCCTGTGCTTTGTTCATGTCCTCTTAAGAAATGAAAAAAAAGAACCCAGAGCCTAATCCAGGTAATTCTTCATCACAGTCCCAATCTTGGCTGCAATTTCACTGAAATAAAACTTCTAGATTGCTTTCATATTTCTCTTTAACCAGCATATGCAAGCTGAATAGTCGTGAATTGTTCTTCTAGCTTTATAGCTCATCATCCTTGTTGCAGAGTTCTGTTTTTGTCTTGTTCTAAGTATGGTGCCAGAAAAAAAAAAATATACCTGGACAGATATGATAAAGTTTCCTAAAGCCTGTGGAGGAATCTTTTCATATGCTCCTCAGTTTTTGGGACTAGCAAAGTATGTTGTTATGAGCTGAAAATGTGGTTGCTTGAATAGTAAGGTTCACTGATGGTCAATGCAAACTGCCAATTTCCAAAGACAAATACGGTGTGTTAGAAGCTATATAAAATATTTGGCTGAATGCTTTGTGTGCCAGCTCAGACTGGTTTCTATAGTAGACTATAAAAAAATGTATTTAACTGTATATAATGTGGTCACTCAGGATTCCATGGTTCCTTTCACAAACAGTCCCAGAATTATGGACATTTCAGCTTGAATGTCTTCTGCTTTGCCAAGCTTTGCACTTCCAGTGGGGTATTGTGTTCTTTTCCTATATTCCATAATTGTCAAAAAATGCTGATGTGCACTTTTGTCCTGCAAAGAAGTTCAGCATTTGGGTAAAGCAAGTTGATCAAGGAATACATCAGTAGAATTTTCAATGTATTCCTAGATTTTTTGAGATGAAAGCAATTGCCAATGTAAAATGATGTTATGACCCTGAAATTGAGTAAAATGTTTTCTGGGTTAGGTGCTGTTGCTGTATTTTGTGTTGTTGCCTGTTCAGATAAGTGTCAGGAAGAGATTGTGATTGCTGGGCTTATTCCAAAGATGGTACAGTGCTGTCCACCTGATGGATAAGCTGTCTCTTCACTGCCCCCTGCACCTTCAGCTCAGCCTTCTTGATGGAGAGTGGAAATCCCAAAAATCCCTTTGTGCTTGGGGCTAGTTACACTTTTTACAGCTTTTACATGTCTGTGTGGTCCTTCAAGCCTTTGGCTCCCCGTCCACAGCAAGCAGCTGCTGTTTTAGCTTGGACAGTGACAAGTGGATTGGAAGTGCTTTAAAGCTCCACCAGCTGCTACTGAAGTAGCAACTTGGCCCGTGGGGGACGGGGCAGTTTGAGCCTCTTGGCTCTTCTCTTTCAGCAGCTCATTCGCCTCCTCTGGCCTCTCTCCCTTTCTGGGAGTCTGGAATTGCCACGGGGGCTGAGGAGCTGCATTGCTGACTGACTGCAGTGAATGATGCTTTGCTCTTTGGCACTGTTTTAGACATGAAGCATCTCTCCAAGACTCCAGGGCTGTTTAAAGTGAGACACCGAGTTCCCCAGCCATCCCTGCCTGTGGCATTCCCCAGCATCATCTCGGCTCAGCCGTGGTCCCTGGGCTCAGTGCCGCTGGCAGCTGTCAGAAGGCTGTGCAGCTTTGGAATCAGTGCAGGCTTCCTGGGAGCTGTGGCAGAGCCACTGGTCCTCTGGTGATCTGGGGGTCTGTCTGTGTGGCTGATGAATTCAGGAGAGGTAAAATGCTCCCCATAAACACTAAAAATATGTCTGCTTACGTGTCTTTTTATTGTACATCCCTTTAGCATATTATTTCCCAACAAAAGCAAGAATCCTTCATTAACAGCTTTTCAGTGTTGGGGGTTTTTTGAAATGAAGATATCTGAGTATGATAGGTGGTTTCTGCTGAGCAAAGTAAGTTCACTTGTGCAGAGATAATCCTTGGATCCACACAGGGATGACAATATTGAGTTTCAACAAACAGCTTTTATAGAAAGTGGAGAGCTCTCCCCGCTAGGGCCAAGTCAGAGAGTGTGAGCTGAGGTGAAAAGACTCCTCAGGTGTTGTGAGTCTCTTGGAGGAATCTTTCAGTACACAAGCTATGAGCACGTTCCTGTATTTGGCAATTATACATTGTCTGGACATTTGTGAGCATTTTGTCTTCAGCCCACAGGAGTCATTCAGTGCTCTGTCTGGTATTAAATGTATGGAGGCTTAAGTCCTGTTTTCTTATTCAAGAATAGCAGAGAGGGTGAACAAAAGCAGTCAGGAGGTGTCAGAGCCATGGCACTGCAGGCAGTTGGGCACAGTTAGTACAATGGTGCTATATTATTAACAAAAAAATCAACTATTTCTCTTTGTGATTCATTCTGTTTGACTCATCTTTGTGCAAGAAGTTCAGTTCTGGCTTAATACACCAGTGAGTCACTCCCATCTCCTCATTCTGTTCATGCTTGTCTCTGGATGGTGTTTGTTTTAGCAAGCACAGTGGTACAGTGTGTTTGCTGGCTGTAGGCAGAGGAATTCCAAGCAGGCCTGTTTATTTGGTTTCAGTAGAACAGCCCTTTTGCTATCACCAAGGTTCTGAGTATTTGACAGATATGCTGTCAAATTGACCTATAATGCTGCCTGTCCTACATCACTTGCAGGGGAGCAGAAGCTTGGGCTGGGACAATCTGCTGGATGTAGAAGATGAAATCTGATGATATATGGGACAAAAATGCAGTGGGTTCAAGTTGTACTTCCAGTAGATAACCTACCTGAGCTGGTGTAGGGCAGCTAGAGCTGATTACCGGCCAGATTTGAGAAAATCTGAGATAAATCTGTCCATGGGGAAACAGGAAAAAAACCCAAGGTAATTCCAAGGTTGATTCCCTTCCACCCCCCATATTTCTCCTGCTGTAAGAGAACAGCTGAGCACACGGTGTTCTATACTAATGTGATTCAAGCTTACAGCTCTGCATTACATCTGTTATAGTCTCAAGGTTGGTAAAACTATTATGAATTAAGTAGTTTTAAATATTATTTTGAATACAGCAAATACTATCTGAAAACTCTCTTATTTTATTTTGTTTATCCTGTTGTTATTTTATTCATAATTATTTGTTTCAAGATAGCAGGTGGCCTCCCACTCCATTGCAGGAGTCACTGTATAAAAAAAAAAAAACACCAAACCCAGTCAGTTGATATCCTCTCTGGTTTTTCTTGCAGATGCTGAGCTGTCACTGTTCATCACTATGCTAATAGTCAGGGTTGTGCCAGCAGCCCAAGGTTTCCAACACAGTGTATGTGGAAAAGGCGTGACCTGGCCCACACACATCATGATTCATTTCTTTAACGGTATTGTTATACCTGTGTGTGCTGCTGCATTCAGATAAGTGTACAGGTGCTAAGGCTTTCTGTGGTCTGTTGTGTCCCATCTCCGTGCTGTAGCATGTAAGTATCTTTGTGACTGTTGTGCTTTAACCCCAGCAATTAAACCCTACAACAGCCACTCACTCACTCTCCCCTGGTGGGATTGGAGAGAGAATCCAAGGGTAAAAGTGAGAAAACTTGTGGGTTGAGATCAAGACAATTTAATAGGTAAAGCAAAGGTCACGCACACAAGCAAAGCAAAACAAGGAATTGATTCCCCACTTCCCAAGGGCAAGCAGGTGTTTAGCATCCCCAGAACAGCAGGGCTTCATCACATGTAATGGCGACAGGAAGACAAACACCATCCCTCCAAATGTCCCCCCTTCCTCCTTCTCCTCCAGATTTATATGCTGAGCATGGGGCCATATGGTCTGGGATATCCCTCGGGTCAGTTGGGATCAGCTGTCCTGGCTGTCCCCCCTCCCAGCTCCTCATTCACCCCCAGCCTCCTCACAGGTGGGGTGGGTGAGGAACAGGAAAGGCTCTGGGTAAGACCTGCTTAGTGATAAAGGAAGCATCTCTGAGTTATCAGCACTGTTTCCAGCACAAATCCAAACACAGCTCTATACCAGCTGCCATGATGAAAATCAACTCTACTTCAGCCCAGACCAGGGTGCTCTTAGAGGGAATTATAACACTCTTGGTCAGAGCAGGGAAACTTGGCTGTGCAGAAAAAGCTGCCCCATCTTGCTTTCTAATCATCCATCCAGAGCGAAGGTGGCATTCCAGCTACAAAATTTTGTGGTGGTTGTTCCTTTTGGCCTCTGAGATTCAAGGATCTGGTGTTAATTAGTGAACTAAATGTCTGGCTTGTATTCATGATAAATTCATTTATCCTTATTCATTCTCAGAAATATGAAAGTGTGCTTTTCTGCTGGGGCTTCCAGGTATCACCCATCTAACAACACAGTTCTGATCTACACAGTAGTTCTGATGCAAATGAGATGTATTTGAGTGCTCTAGCTCAGAATTAGGATGGAGACATTGTGGTAACCATCAAGCTATCTATGTACATGGGAAAATACAGAGCTGACAGAGGTACAGAGGAATTGTTTGCTGGTTCACTCTAGCAGTCAAACTGCTTTCCATCATTTCAGTTTAGTGAAAATAATGTTTCAAAAGCTTAAATTAAAAAAATGCAAATGGTCTTATTCTTCCTTTCTTGCAGCCCTGGCCTGTGAAAACCTTACACAGAATGTCTGTCCCCATCTGATTCCCTCCCCCATGTGCCTGCTTCTCACTACAAGGATCTTGCAGTCCTTCTTGTCTTTGGTGTCACACTCCTGGTTTTTTCTGCTGTCATGTACTGTCTCTGCTCCCTGATGCTACTGTACCACTGCCTTAAAACACAGTTGAATTCAGCTTGATGCTCCATTGGTGCAAAACAGCATTAGCTCAGATAATCTTATTTTAGATGATCCTGTTTTAGAGAGGTGTTTGTGTCTGGAATCCTGGAGAAGTAGGATCCCTTTTTAGTAGTTGCTCATACTAGAGTGAAAGGTCAGTAGTTGCCCTTGGGACAGAAATGGCTCAGGAACTGCTTTGAGCACATGGATGATCTCCCTTGGCTCCAGCAGTTCTCCATGTGCTTCAAGACCAATTGTACTTCAGGAGGTGCCTAACTCGAGGCTCTAGAGAGAGCAGCTGGGAGAGCAGAGCAAGAACAGCAGGAGGTTTTCTTTAGAACAGAAGAAGGGAGGGAGACCATCAGACTTCTCACACAGCTGCAGAAGAGCTCCTCTGCAAGCACAGAGGCTGCCTCTGGCCTTCCTTGATCAGGAGTCAAAATGGGCTCTGAATTGCAGAAATGCCCACAGGCAGTGGGAGCTCGGGGTTAGCCAGCCAGCCACAGTGTGTTTCAACATAGGAAGGAGCTGGCCTTGTTTTTATTTGTTGTGTGTACAGGCACTAGATACTGACACAAATAGGTTTTGGGACTTCACATGAAGAGAGATTTCCCGAGCTTCCTGCCAAAGGCAGCTTCTGAGACCACAAAGTCTGTGTTTTATTTGCTCCTTTATAGCCAAAAGATGGCTGACTGGTTTTATGACATTTTGATCTTCAGAGTGAAAATTTGTAACAGAATTCATCCTGGAATTTTCTGTTTGCCTCCCCTTTTTTTTCAGTGCACTTTGAATTCTTGGCCATTCTTTGAATTCTTGTCCTGAGAAGTTTCATCTATTTGAAGATTTTTTTCCCCCGTCTTTAAGCTGCTCTTTAGCCAAAAATTGAGGGATAAGTGACTGTTTTGGAAAAACCTTAAAAAAGAGAAAGCTTTAGACATAGCCTGGAGTTCCATGTTTCAGTTCTGGTGTTCAGTTCTCTATTGTTTCAGCCTCATTTCTCCTGCAATAGTCAGACAGCTTCATTCGGTAAAAATGCCTCCAGACTCTTTTCTTTCAGGCCCAGGATATAAAGATTCTTCCCATTTTCTGAGAATAACATCTTGGAAATCACCGTGACTCCAATATGGGGGCATGGCAGATATGCAGATTACTCTTGTGAAATTTTATTGCGTTTTTTTGTTATTTACTTTCTGTGTGGTGGTAGCACTTGAGTCAGTCCATACGGTTCCAGCATGCTGGTCTCCTGTAGCAGAGGTGATATTTAACTCTTCCGTAGGGCTCATTAAGCTTTCCAGGAGTTCAGCGGGACCGTTGTCATTCCACACAAAAGGTAAAGAAACTCATGGCTGAGTAATAAATAACTTGGCTCTTGTTAGAAATCCAGTAATTTGCCCTGCTATTCAATGATAGAGCCAGGAAAACCAGTGAATTTACCCAAGTCCCAGTCCAATAGTCTCCATCTGCTGGGATACGTTTAAAATACAAGCATTTTTCTGTCTAAATTAATATTTGTCACCTTCAGAGTTTGCAGATATTGGCAATTTCCATGAAGTTTTCTCAGGCCCAGTCTTTCAAGCCCCTGTAGAGCATGTTGAAGCCAGCTGGTGGCAAACCTCTTTCCTTTGTCACCTTTTGCTGATCCCTACAAAGCAGCCCATAGACTCCCAGGGCTCTGCACACCACAGGTCAGATCCCAGTCATCTAACTTTATGCTTGAAGGCTCCAGGTGAAACAAAATTAATTAGGAATTTGGAGAGGGGGTGAAAAGCACATACACAAGCTAGAAAACAGTGGCTAAATATGCCCACCACCAGATTTGGGATGGAAGGTTACTCTTGTTGAATTTGCCACTTGGAGAGGCAGTGACAGTAAACTTGACTTTTATTCCCATACTTGACTCTCTGACATCTTGACTCTGCTGGCATGAGGCATGTCTGCTGTTCAGTGATAGTGGCTTGACATTTCCTGTTGCTTTGCCTTGAAGCCATTTCCAAAGACAGTAATGCACACTGGGAGTAACTCCCTAACTGGCAGAGGCAGCCTCTGGTTACATCCCTGTTGATTTTTAAATGCATGTTTCCCCTCCTCCTCAAATACTTCAAAAACTTCATGTCAAGTGGATCTGAGAGTGTCTTCTACTGCAGGCAACTGGTTCTTTTAGTGTGGTCGCTGGAAGACTGCTACTTCTTTTTCTTTTTAGGAAGGGTGGGAGAAGATCCTCATTCCAGCTGCTTTCTGAAATTTCCCCAGTATGTTAGAGTGAAGAAAAAGAATTACTACATGGGAAGAGGTTACTCCCATGCTAATGCCAAATGGTGGAATTTAACTGGGTCATTTAATGTCCATTCCTTTAAAATTGAGACAGTCTGGGGCCAAAATCTTGCTGTGGCTTAGATCATGACTGTTAGAGCCAGTCTTGATTTGGGCAAAGTTCTGTCACATTTCTCTGGATTGATACTGACCTGAAAATGCACTGTAAAATCTCTGTGATAAATTATTATTAGGGATGGGCTACCAGGAACCATTTTCCTTGGCTTTTGGCAAACAGGTAGGTATTTGCTCTATTGTCTGAGCTGATAGAAACTTGAGGCAGAGCTCTTGCACAGACATCAGCTACCTAAGGTCATGCTAATAAGCACAGCAGAGTAATTAGGTACATGAGGACAGCTTGAAGTGGCACCAAACCAAGTTAATCTGTCTGGCATGGGTGCAAAGCTCTGGTAGCTGGCACTTCAGTTTGGCCTCCTGAGCTGAGTACAAACCAACAGCTGCCCTGCTGCTGGTACCTGCCTCAGGTTTAAGCTAACAGGTCTGTGTGCTACAGTCCAGTCCCCACAGGCAGGGACACAGTTCTGTAGTGCTAAATCAGCAAATGGCAGGAGTGCAGGGAGGGAGGGGGGCAGTCTGTGGAGATGGGGCAGCAGTGCAGGGGACAGAGACATTGACTCTCTCAGTTCCTGGGCTGGTAACAGGGTGTTTATGAATTTTTCCCATTTACCCTTCCCCCTTCTTATCCTCTTGGCTTCTCACACAATTACAGACTGAGTCTGTGTGACTGTATGAAAGGCATTTCCTCCTCTTACTTTTTTTTTTTTAAGCTGGCTTCAGCCCACCAGCTGCTTTCCATTAGTGTTACACACACACTCACTAGGAGGGCAGGATGCAATGCTTCAGGCACTGTTGAGCAACAGAAATCCTTCAGAATCGCTGTCAGGCAGAGGCTTCTCAAAGGAGATTGTAGCTAACAAAGAGTTCAGCACATTGGGACCTGTCTTCTGGTGAGTCTTCACGGAGGAGCCAAGGTGTGGCGACAGAGGGGGGTCGGGGGCATTGTCTGAATGCAAAGTGTGAGAGATGTGGACAGATCTCTCCATGTGAATGGTTGTTTGCTCTGGATATCTTGTCAAGGTTAGGAGCTGAATGTTGTCTGCTGCTATGGGGAATTATGACCCCCTGCTTAATTCGGGGAGAATACTTTATTAAGTGTTATCTAGATGCTTATCCAGATGTCCTGGTGGATACTACTGCTGTATTTATTATTTGTGATCCTTGGAGAAGGACCTTAAACTTTCTTGAACTATCCCTTCTTCAGTGAAAATTACAAGATCAATATTCATTAACTTTAAAAACTCTTCCCCTCACCATCACCAGTGGAGAAAGTAGCAAGAATCCTGGTGTAAACTGCTGCTTGTGCTATTCTTTTATAGCTACATAAAACAGTCATGGGAGGGACCCCATGGGAGATACCAGCTAGGGGCTGGCAAAAAACCCTGGGAATTTCATCCTAGAAACACTACACTGTAGAAGAGCACAATGGGATCAGCTGTACAAGGTCAGATCCTAGTTCCCACTGTCATGTTGGATTGTACCCTGTTTCAACAAAGCTTTTTGTGGAATCCCACACTATTTACCATATTCTGTGACTGTGGGCCTTGAAGTGCAGGTCACTCATCTCATGGAGAGCAAAGGGACCTTTGGTTGCTGAGTTTCTGATATATTCAAGGGATGTGAAAATTGAATAGAAATCTTTCTGGCTTTGCTATTGCTGTATGAATGACTCTGAAATCCTGTTCTGTGGAGTTGCAGAAGGTAAACTTTACTTCACTTAGCTGTCATTGGATTAATGAGTTCATTGATAGCTTGCTGGATTTCCAAAGAGGAAAGCCATCAACCACATTTTGTCAGAACAAAGTCCTCTAATGTGCTTTAATAACAGAGAAGAAAATTTAACCTCTCAGTCACCTTTTGCTGCTGAATGTAATCTGAATATTAAACCATCCTGCATTTCGTTTTATTTTGAACCTTGGTTTTCAGGAGAAATAGAAGGGCTTTCTCTGAGGTCCTGCAGTAGCTTGAAGTGTGTTCTGAGGGAGGCTGGCTGCAGGGTGGTGACCTAGAGGACCAGATGAGGTCCACAGGATCCATTTTCCTGTGCTGATGCATCTTGCTGTGAAAAGTGTGTGTCCTGAAATCTGGAGCATAAGCTTGATTTCAAATAATTTTTGTAGCATGGAGGAAATTGGTCTTTAAAAGCTCCAGGCAAAAATTTCACCTCTTTCTCGTGGCTGCTTGCCATTGTCAGTCTTCTATAGGCCATGATGATGCTAACTGAATGCAGTGCCTCACATTCTTGAGGCTTTATTCCCTCAAGCATTTATTTGGTAAGAAAGAGGCTGTTCAGGGTTCAGCATCTCCTTTGATCTCTCTGTCATAAGGCCTTCTGGAATGCTTGTACAGAACCATGGGACTGAAGCTGAAGAAACACTAAAGGTGGGGTAGGACCTCGCTTGCTGCACAATTTCCAAGTCTTCTGCTCCACTGGAGAGACAGCAAGGAGGCTGTGTCCCTTTTCTGAGGCTGAGCAGAAAGTGTTTGTCTTGGACCTTTGTTAAATGCAGGAAACTTGAGTCCTGTACAATGTTAACTTCCCAGGAGTCCTTAAATACACAAACCAAGCAGTGAAAGGGAATTGCATTTTATTCATTTAGCATTCTCCCACCCCTCTACCCCCCATGTACATATTAAGTCATGTGTTCAGCTGGGCAAAGCGGATGGTCAGAACACCATCCTGGAAATTTATTTCTTTTGCCCTATCACTGCCCTCCCATAGAGTACTCCAAATATTTGCCCAGTTGCCTCAGTTTGTAAAAGGGAGACAAGGACATTTCTCCTGTTCCTGAAGATTTCTTTTTACTTTTCAGACTCATTAGTTCCCGTAATGAGTCGAAGAGCTCCAAGTGAATGCAACACAGTAGGGTTACCAGTGGAAATGTTGTATGGGATAAGAGAGATCCTAGATCTAAACCATCAAACCAAGTGAGGGCAGTGGTGACCGCTAAGTTCCATTGTCTGTTTTGAAGGTAAAGCAAACCCTGCAACTTTGTAGGAGTTTTATTGCTTTAAAGTACACCCTAGCAATGCAAATCAGGTCTAATAATGTCAGTTTTATTTTTGTGATTACATCTGCATAGGAAGTCACTCTTTGCAAATAAATAATTAATTCATAGTTGTGGTAATCCAGCCCATCACCCTGTGCAGGAAGAGGCAAACACTGTGCTTTTGGTGAACTTTCAGTCTTTTCCATGGCCCTACATAGGAATTGATGCAGTGGACTTACTGGCCATGGCTAAGTCTGGCTTTTGAGGGGTCTGGCAGAGATTCAACATCTTGTTTGTCCTGTACCTCTTCAGCAGGAGGTCTGTGCATATGCAGGGATTGCAAATACTGTTTGAGAGAGGATTAAGAACATATTAGAAAGCTGTAGGGGAAATGTGCCCACTGTTACATTTCTAGTGAGAAGCAAACAGTAGCTGTGACTTGGCAGCTCTCCTGTCTTGGCTGGCCATGTCTGTCCCTGCTCCCACACTGAGAAGTCTCCTGCATCCCTCTGTGAGCATCTTCTCCCAGCTGTCCTGTAGCTCAAGAGTATCAGAAAAACTGCTCTAAAAGGCCATTTATTTAACCTGATATTTTTATCACTGAAAATCAATACACAGACAGCATTTGTTTAAAACTTCTCTAATGGTGTAATGCTCTGGGAGAGCTCACAGGGTGTTCGTGCAGCTGATTGAACTGGATGTACATGGTATTGATACATCCTGACACTGTGGCTGTCTGCTGTTATTAAGGCCTGGAAGTGGTGAAGGTCTGGAGGTTCGATTGGTTAATGCCTGTGCACTCACATGTATTTGTATTGATGAGGTTTTGTCCTCTTTTTCTCCATTACACTGACCCCCAGGCGAGGGTATGTTGCTCAGAACATTTGCTAACTGTTCTCTGTAAAGTACAACTCACTACCACCAGAATTTGAAGTCTAAATGCCATCTAATTGCTAACTTTCCTCCAGGTATGTCATTAGGTTTTTAATGATGGAACCTCCACTTTGCTGGTGGAATATATACATCATGTATTATATGGGGTGTTTTTATTGTAATTCAACTACTTGCTAACTCAAAATTTGAGAAAATCTGATGTTCAATTCACTGGAAAAAGATGATACTGTGTTGAGGTATACAAAGGCTCCAAACAATTAGGTCCTAAATGGGGCACGTTTGTAATTGGCACTTGAGCTCCACGTGCCCCGGAGAACTCCGCTATAAAATTAAGTTAATGCTGGAGCTGATCTGACTGCGAAGAAACTGCCTCAGAGCTGAACTGCTTTGCAGTTGTACTTCTACTTGTATAAAAGATATACCAACTGGAAATATATGCTTGCAGTTATAATAAACATTGCAGTCAAAATATCTTCAAAGGCTGGAAGGATTGTGAGTGAGCAGCTGAGATGATTGAGGGATTTAAATGAGTGTTGAACTGGTGCAAACAAAGCTGGATCTGAAAGCACCAATTTTCTCTTGCTTTGGTTTAATTGACGGTGGGTAAAGCAGAAGTTAGTGGTCTAAATGAGCCAAATGCCAGGTCCACTCACATTCTGTGAAAATAAACTCAAGTCTGGAGACTTGTCAGTTTGTCCTTGTAAATTTGTTGAATGCTTTCTTGAGATTTTATTTCAAATCCATTTTGAAATTAGATTTTTCCCTCAGAAAAATCTAATGCAGTATGCGTAGTGCATAAAGTTGAGAAGAAAAATCGGAACCAAATTTCTTTTTAATATAAACAAAGAATCTATAAGAAAGTCTACTGACAACTGCTTTAAAGAAAGTATGCAGAAAATGTGAACTTTTTCATAGATAATTGATGAGACATGGGGAAAAAAGGATAGAAGTCAAATGGTTATGATCATTCAGAAGGAAACTTAGAAATCTTATTTTTTATTGCTTGTCAATATTGTCTGACAATTGTTTCAAGAACAACCTCAGTGCATCTCAGTTAGGAAAGGTGTAATCAGTCCTGGGTGTTGCAATGACCTTTTAATTGATTTTTAACAAGTTGAAGTGAGATTATTTGGAACTACATTGTGTTAGTGCTCTCCTGTGCCTAGTGCTCCCAGGGGATCTGTTTGATCTGTTTGCTTCTCTTTTACACCTCCCACAGTTCAGCAGCTTGGCAATTTACGTGTCTATGTGGCCAGTGCAGGGAATGCTTACTCCGTGGCCTCTTTTTTCACAGGAGCCCTGCCTGTGTTACCTCCATGAGCTGCTCCTTTCTTTTTTCTGACAGACACCTCTGTCTCTGAGTTTGTGCACCTTATCTTTTAAAGCTGTCTGGGGATGTGGGCTCATAGAAAGTTCCCAGTACTTTTGGGCATGACAGATTTTAGAGTATGTGGGTGATACAGAAGAAATGGAAGAGTTTAGTGATTGGCCAAATTAGTATAGAATTACAGTCTTGTTTGCTGTTGAGATACTTGACTTGGCTGTATTGTTACACCACTTAGAGGTGGAAAATTGTTAGATGTGATCTATGCAGAAAAGGGAGAAGGATTTGGTTGTAAAAATTTCTTACTCAGAGTCCTGACAGTGTATGGGAACCTCTAATTATATGAAAGTATCACTGAAGTATCTTCCATAACAAAGGACAGTATTTATGGGCTGCCCTGCTAAACTGTCACGTTTCCATTGTTGCTTGACATTTGTACTGTAACTTTTGTGGTCTGCTGCTTCATTCCTTCGTCTGTGACAGACACCCATTTAGGAAACTTGGAAAATACAAAGTGGAGCCAGTTTACACTGAATGATCTTAAAACTAGGCTGAACTTTTGTTTTCACTGGGGAGGAAGATGATGCCATCAGCTAATTTGGTTGATCAATAGCCCTGCTGGCGATAAGGTTTCAGAGCTTGTGGTTAAAAGCTGATTGCACTGGATCCAAAATAAATTTGATCTATTGGTTTCCACAAATGTAGCATAGCCCGGAATGATGTTTCTGTGTTGATGCTTAACTGGTTTTAATAATGCTGACAGACTAGACTGGTTCCTGCTGTGAGGACACTGTAATGCATGAACCCTGGCCAGCTGAGCACTTACTTTTATTTTTTACAGTAGCATGGAACTGTCACTCTCTAGCAAAGGTTCATTATTCTAAAACTGGGAAGCATTACAGTGTTTGCTGAGCAAGTGTAATGACATCTTTCCTGAGAGCAAACTTTGATTCTGGTCTCCTAAAAAGAGAGAGGTACTGGCAATGATTAGACTGGATTGTTAGTTGTGGCCGGAGAAATAAGTGTTACTGAAAAAAAAGTTCTGTAGCCAAAGTGCAAAAAAGTGTGCACACAGTGTTTGTGGTAACCATACAGGGATGCAGTTTCAGAAAGGATTCAGCTGTGTTTGTTCTTCATGCTGGGTGGGACCATATTCTGCTGGGGAGATGGACTAAAATTTAACTGATGCTTTCATCTCTATTTCAGTGACTATATAATGGCTACGGGACCCACAGAGGTCGCACAGTCACCTGAAAGTGGAGACACAGTCGAAGAGTGCACAGGTAAGCAGTTGTTCTCTGAATGTAAAGCTGCTTTGGAAGATTTATTTTCTTCAGTTAGTGGGGTCTGTAGTGACTTGTTCTGCAGTGTTGTTTTTTTGGGGCTCCTTTCGTAGTGTAAAGAAAATTCCATGTGTCTTTGTCAGCTGTTAGTGTTATGAAAAAAATGTTTTAATGTGCAATACTGGAGCAATATATCCCATTGGAGGACATTCCTTTTGATTCTAACTTGGATTTTAAAAGCAGGATGTTAGAGCTTGAAGGGCTGATTTTTGTGCCTGTGTTGATAGATCCTGCAGAGGTGGGAGCTGAGCCTGTTAACGAGCCTCTGTCTGTGAGAGCTGTATCCCCCAGCAGCCTCTTTCTTTCTCTGCTTCTGGCCACAGGCAGCCATTTGTTACTTATTCTTTAATCCGCTGGCATGGTCTGATGCAAACAGTGCGAGGGGATGGAATAATAGGCAAAAAAGGAAAATAGCTTACTTATGCCAGAGACTTGTCTACAGTAAAGGATATCCCCTTTTCCAGTTTGAATATGAGCAATAGCATGATGTCTGAAGCATCTCTGGAGAAGTGGCTGTCACGCCATTTGATTTTTCTCTCTTTTCTTTGGCTAATGTTTTGCAGTCATCTTAAATGTTTGTGTTTCAAGGGTCATCTTGCTTTATCCTTTAGAAATATATTTGCCACTATCAAAATATTGTTAGAAGAGATAAGCAAATGGCAAAGAGACTGTTAGTTGAACTCTGCTTGGCAGATGGATAGAGGTGAAGAAAGTGTAGTGATAGATGCTCAGCAATGTCTGGTTTCTTAGATTTATAATCTAGTTTGTCACACAGCAGTGCTATCCTGGCAAACTGGTAAGCTTGTGTGAAGCCCATGCATGAAAATTTTGTACTCGGGTTCACTAGAAGATTCAGAAAACAGATCAAATTCTGACCCGGGTGATAGGAAGAGCAGGAGATGGCTCATGATCTAAAGTGTTGGCTCTAAATCCACCAGGAATATTTCTGTTCATTAAAATGAACATAATTTTAAATAGTTAAAGGCTGCTGCGCTGTTGCTGAGGTGTTCAGGAGATTCTTGGCTGGACCTGGATAAAGCCATTTTAGAATCTTCTGTTTACTTCCGATGTAATGGAGGATTGCCTCACCTCTCCCTCTTCATAACTGGCTCATGATGTAAAGGTTCTAGGAGGCTAAAACCCCCACCCTTCACAGTCCAGTTGATTAGACTGATTCCCTGAGTTTTGCCCTATTGTCTGTAGTACAAGGCTTCCAGTGCATGCTGCTCCTTCTTGATGGCAGGAACCAGATTGCTGTCCAAAAATTGTCAGCACCCAGTGTTAATGGTACTGAATTCCATTATTTTATTGCCTGTCTGCCAATATCTGGTATTTTTTATGAAGCTAGAATCATGACATTTTCTGAGAATCTTGTCTATGGGTTGGGATTTTTTTCAGGTATTTTTAATGTTGAAACTGTCTAGTCCTTGGTTTGAGGGAAAAAAAGATAGAAAAGATGTCCTGGCTGCACCT
This sequence comes from Dicrurus megarhynchus, assembly GCA_013399195.1. Lineage (NCBI taxonomy): Eukaryota > Metazoa > Chordata > Aves > Passeriformes > Dicruridae > Dicrurus > Dicrurus megarhynchus. The sequence continues at coordinate 60,120 of VXAD01009141.1, forward strand.
TAGGAAGTCAGAGACCATAGAAGATCCCCAAATGAATGGTTTAATTTAAATATGATCATTGACCTCCCAAATCAGGTGTTCCCTATGCTTTTTGCAGTTTCAATTTTTGCACTGGAAGAAGCATCCTTTTATTTTCTATCTTGTTATAGGGAAGAACCATTCAAAGAGCAGAAAATCATGAGTTAATTATCTCTGTGCACAAGAGACACAATGAAATAGGCAGTACACATGCAGTAAAAAATACAGAATACACAAACTTTACAGAGAAAGGAAAATGCTTATTACTGCTCCTTTTCTGTTGTAGTTGGCTAAAACATAGTTAGCATAAGCAACTAATTTTTGGGAAGGCTTTTCCTTTTTAGGGCAGTAACCTAGAAATTTAGTATTGTATTTTTAATACCATAAAACTGAAGACTGGCAACTATAAGATTTCAAAAATCACCAGTAGATGAAGGGGAAATAGGCACAATTGTTTGACCTTGGATTTCTGTTATGCAATGAATTTTTTTCCATTTTAAGTATTAAGGTCCTCTTGTATTTTATTAATTCAAGTATCACTTAGCATTCTACCAATTTAGTGTTATGCTGGGCTGCTTCAAGATGTAGGCACCTGTAGCTTAAAGGTGGCATCCTTTTAGTGGTAATAAATTAGAGTCTAGAGAAGGCACTGAAGTAACTGATGTGTCTGTGTCAGATACTCTCTCTTGCACAATGATACAAGTGTTGTCCCATGCCAGCTGAGGTTTGCTCCTTGGCGGTGTTTGGACATCCTTTTTGTAGCCTCCATTCTGAAGTTAGCACCACTGCTGATCTAGACAAGTATTTGGAGTTGTACCTTGGCAATGTTTGCTTTTGTGGCAAGACTTATGTCTGTTTCTCTTCAACATCCTTAGGATCACTTCTTTTTTGTTATTGTGTTGTGGGGTTCTTGGTGTGGTTTTGTTTTGGTTTTTTTTTTCACTGTCTCCTGGTTTTCTGGAAATACCAGCTTCTAATTAAGCTCGTCAGTAATGCTTGCACTAGAATCCAGCTTGCTTTTCGTCTGTACAACTGACAGTTCACCAGCATACATGACCAATGTACATGTCCTTGTTTCTCATTTAGATAGTTTTTGAGTTGAAGAGCTCTTTGCCTGTCTCAAAGTTAGCCATTTCATTCTTTGAGTTGTTGACTCTGTTAGCAGACATTGCAGAATTGATAATTTTGGGGAACTGCTTTCATTAAACTTGTTAAACTTTTGTTTTGCCTATCTAGGATAAACCAGATCAGCTTTGACAAGTTTCCTGGAAGAATACCATACACATTGTCTAATTGCTGATATGAAAGACAGGAATGGTCAGGAAGTGTTTCTAAAGACTCTGAAGCACACTCAGCGTGCTTGTTTTACTTGAGAGGCTCTGTGTGCTTGCTGTGTCACCTGTCATCTCTTGCCAGTTCTTGCTATGGGTGCAGCATGAAACTCACTGAGCCCTGTGGGAGTCTTAAATCCCAAACCCTTGGAATTTGCTCTGTTGTCTGGGCCCCAGCAATACAACCTGTGTGTTTTCTGTGACTGTCTCATTCACTTATTGCCTGATAAACAGCAGTGGAAGATAAAAAGGCCTTGCACTGATAAACCCTCCCTAGGGGCAGCCACATCCCATTGTTATTGATACGAGTGGGACTCCCGTGACAGTTTGCTCCACATGGTTTGAAAGATACCGTGGTCTGAGAAACAGCCCAGGTCACTTGAAAAGCAGCATGCAGGTCTTTGGTGGCTCTGCACAGGGGCAGCCGTGTCACCAGGCCGTGCTGGACACTGCGGCACTGTCCTGGTGTGTCCTGACGTGTGGTGCTGGCACTGGGCTGGAGAGCAGGGAGGAGACAGGGGGAGTAGATCTCAGTATCATTGTTTATTTCTCAAAGTGGCCACTGTCTGATGCAGCTGTGTGGTGGCACAGTTTCAGCCCAGATAAGGCCCACTGGCAGAGATCCCTACACGTACAGGGCACACGTTGAGACAGAGCATCGTCGACTAAATCATTGCTGGGAGAAGACAATAATTGTGTGGAAATAATGCCTTGCTTATGAAGGAATCCTCCAGCTGTGGGCATGTATTATGCCAACTGCTGTAAAGTATTAATTGAACAATGAAGTTGGCTCAGATATGCAATGATGTTATTGCTCTGCGTATGTATTTAAGTCAATCACAGGGGTCTTAGTACAATCGTTTGGCCCAAACCACTCAAAGTGACCCCTCAGTGTAAGGGTCAGGGACAAAATGCAGTACTTGTGTGCTGAAAGAAAATATACATAAGAATGTTAAAGTATCTTAGATTATTTAAAATAAAAGATCAGTGATGTTTCATGGTGGGTTTTTGGTTTTTTTGTTTCTGTTTTTGTTTTGGTGGGTTTTTTTGTTGTTTTTTTGGGTTTTTTTGTTCTTTTTAAATTATCATTTGGACTGTGGAAAATCTGAAATCAAATTAACAGTTTTCCAGCTGTGTTCCTAGGGCTGCTGTGTTTGGGGCTTTCATGTCCTGCAAGACAATGTCTTAATTAAAGTTTGCTCCTTTGTCCCTGGAGGGATTGATTTTATTTTGGGACAGTTGTTTCATGTGGAAACAGATATATTGGTTTTAGAGTTTATAAGTTCTTTTTCCAGTTTCAATCTTTTTGCCAATATTGCATGTCCTTCAGGTGTTGTCTCCTTAGAGCACTGAGTAAAGAGTAAGCAGAACTGAACCAAACTAAGTAAGAACATTAATAGCTAAGGACATTGACAGCAATTTTTATTGAAAATATACCAAGTGTGATCACTGTTCAGTTGTAGATAGCTACATTCTGTATATGAGGTTTATTTTTGCATAGACTGAAACCTAGGTAGGCACCACTATTGTCAGCTTAGTGCCAGTGTTGCTTTATAGGAGCCAAATGTAAGAACTGAAGCTTCACCTTTCACTGGACTCCAGCACTGAATTATTTACAAAGGAGCTGGCTAAAACTGAATGGGCTGCTCTAGCTTTGAAGCTACCTCCAGAAATTAAGAGATAACATTACCCAAGCTAAGCAATACCACCAACTTTCATAAATTTTCTTTTTTTTCATGTTGCAGGAAAGAAAAAATCCAAATTTCAGACTTTCAAGAACTTCTTTGCCAAGAAGAAAAGGAAAGAGCCTCCACCTTCCAGGGGAGAGAGTAATTTAAAACCTTGCCAGTCCAGCAGCGATGTCAGCATCGCTGTGCTCGACACTACTGCACTTCATTCACCGAAGGAGGCTGGGTAAGCTGGCAGGGAAGGAAAATAAATAAAAGTGGACCTCTCACAGCAGTAGGATGAAAGCATGAGTTGGCCCCTTAGGAGCAACCTCTGTCCAAATTTGTGCAAAACAAGCCCTAATGCTGATGAAGGAATTCCAGGAATTTCCTCTTTCTAGTGCTTGAAGAGTCAGCCTGGAAAGGAGGGGGAGGGCAGCTGGGGGCAGGGGTGATCCAGCTTAGTCTAAAACTGCAGACAGCCCAGATTGCTTTGATTGGTTTTAGTGTTTCAAATCTGTCTAGGAAGGTCTGAGCAGCAGCAACTTTACAAGAGGATGATGACTGAGTACTGCTAGTACAGAGAAAACTTGTGAAGCTGTGTGGTTGTTTTTCAGCATCAGTGATGCCCTCTGTCATGGCTGCAGTAAAGAGAAAAGTATTTCTGGTATATTATCAATGTGTGCTTGCTTCTTTAACTTTCTTACGTAGTCCTTTAGGCATAGATAAAGCTGAAGGCCCCTGGTTTTGTGTCAGCTGCCCCTGAAGGGCTGTGCATGTAAGTGAGGTTTGCAAGTCCATTAGAGCATTTCTCAGCTCTCTGAATGATGTTAGTCCAAAACTATGTCCTTTTTTCAGTCAGTGTAATACAAGCTATCAGCTTGCACTGCAGACACCACTTCACTGATAATCTTTAGACCATGAAACTACACAGCACCTCCATTGCAAATCTCTAACTGACTCTGGCCTGGAGCAATCCTCTGAGCATGGTCACGTCTCTTTCCAGGGGTGTCATGGAATGGTATCAGGTAACCTGTAATTTGGCTGTTCTCCAGCTCCCCACCCTCCTCATCCTCCCCTGTTAGCCACTTGGCCAGGCCTCTCTCTGCATTGCTCTAGGCCTTGGCTTGTGGAGCTGCAGACTAACAGAGCACTGTGACAAGACACTGGCCATGTCCAATGGTTTGCAGTGTTTTGCTGGGGGAGACATTGGGTGGAGGTGCCACTAGCAGAGGTCATGAACAGGTGACTAGAGTGGGACATGCTGAAATCAACACTGCTGCCACATGCTTTCTATCACCACACAAGGCATTTGGTGCAGCTGGACGCTGCATTTCTTTGGTGGAAAACTTGTAGATGTTACTTTCTCATGGGTGCTTGTTCCTCCTTGCCCCACCTTTCCACACTCGCTCTGTGTGTCATGGAAATAATTTGGGAATGAAACAACAATCTGTTTGTTTTGTTTGTTAGCGTAACAGCAACAGAGTAAGTGACCACACAACCAGTCTCCGGGGGCAAGGGAAATTAGAGTCAGACCAGTCCAAAAATCTTGGGAACATCTGAGCTTGCCCCATCAGCCCATAGGAGGGATCTGGTTTAAAATCAGCTGTCTGCTCCAGAGGCACTGTGGGTGAGAATTCTTTCTCTTGCCCTTAACCAAGTATTTCAAGTCCAACTGCTGTTTACCTCAGTGCTATCCTCCAGTGATTATGAACTGTTTTGCAAGATCAGAGATCAGGAAGTGAGTAAAACCCTTCTGTTTTTTACCCTTAGAGATAGGATTAGAGGGACTATCCAAAAAGCTTAGGGATATGTTTGTGCTACTTGAAAACCCTGTCATGTACAGACTCTGCATAAACACACTTTATAAGTACCTAAAGAGGCTGAACTACATAATCCTTTAGAAAACCTGATCCTGAAAGCCACTGGAAATACAACTTGTGAAGGGTTTATAGCAGGACCCTGAGCTTTGCAATTTCTGGCATGCAGAATATAAAACCCAATTCTAGAACAATGCTGCTGTTTGCTTGTTCTTTAGGCAGAAACACTGGCTTTCTTTTTTCTTTTTTTTTTCTTCTTTTATTTTTAAACCATGTGTGGTAGGCTGATCTTGCTGGACACCAGGTGCCCACCAAAGCTGCTCTGTCACTCCCATCCTCAGCCGGACATGGGAGAGAAAAGTTAATTAAAAGCTTTGTGGATCAAGATAAGGACAGGGAGAGATCACTCACCAATTACCATCACTGTTTGTACCCCTGCTTCAAACACTAACAAGAGGAGTGGGTTTGCAGCAACAAGAAATGGAAGATGGCACAAGCCACGATGGGTTTAGGAGCTTTGTGGCTGCCTGTAGAGTCCCATCATTTCCTCCATTTTTGTGGGCAGCTTGAATGTTGATACACATGAATGAATTGAGCATTTGTGTAGGGAAATCAGTGTGGGCACACAATGGCTGAAACATCTGGGCTTTAGTTAGTGCATCTTTAGCTTCAGCATAAATATAAATATAAATATAAATATAAATATAAATATAAATATAAACATACTGCCTGGAATGGCAGAGGAATATAGATTTGCACATAAGAGACTGATCTGTACTAAAGCTGCAGGTAATTCTATATTTAATCCTATGCTTTTTTGGTGACTGCCAGAAGAAAATACAGTAATTCTCTTGCAAACACATATGATACATATGCAGAGAGAAAAAGAAAGAGGGAGACCTTGTACTGGCGGTCTCAAGAACAAGGAAACCTCAGCTCTTATGGGTAAAGAATTCCCCAGTTAGAAAGGCAAATCCATCCTAATGCACATGCATTCTTTGCAATAAATAAAATATGCCAACTAATAGTGAATATGCATTACGGTAAATAAAAGCTGCCTGACTGTTTTTCTTAATGCAGTAGAATTATGTCTTACCCATATGGACTACCTCTCATGCTGGAAAGGACTATAAAATCAAACACAAAAGGATGGGATGACTTCATTAATGATGAAATAAGGCAAGTGCCTTGCTTGTGTGTAGAACTGCTGTCCTGTGGACTAACACAGACATTAACCTTGACATATAATGGGAGGGAGCACAAACTCTGACCTGTGCTGTGAGAGAAACAGCTCTGATTGCCTTCAACACAGCATAAACTTGGAGAAAATTTATTTTGCCCTCCTGTGAGGCTGTATGTAACTGTTGACTGACTGACTACACCTTTGGGACAACAGAAGGGTTAGTCCAGCAGCTAGAGGAGGTGTGTCTGGAGATGTAAAGAAGGGAGATGCAGGAGGAAAAAGAGTCATTTGTTTGGGGTTTTTTACATGTTGTATTTACTTAATGAATTTTCACAGTCTTTCAGGGGTTTTTTCTAAATAAAGAGAGAATCTATGGTTAGGCAAATAGCAGAGACCTCTTCTATTTGATTTCCTTGCAGAAGAGCTTTGACATTCTGAGTTTTTCTTGTCAGAGTTGTGTTCCTAATCATCCTCTGTTCCCCAGAGTCAAACTTTCAGAGGCAAAACATTGCCTGCACAGCATCTGAGCCAAGGAATCCTTGTAATTTGTATTTGTTAGTAGTCTCATGGCCAAAAACGAGAGAATATTCTATGATGTTTTCCAGTTCAAGGCTAGGATGAAATCCTGGTAGAAGCTATCCTTGTTGTCTTTTGGACAAAGTAATGTACAAATAGTGCCTGCCTGTGCTGGTGGAACTTGGCTAATAAATGATTTGGAGCCTTCCTTGTTGTGCCACTCAAGTGCAAAATTTGCCCTGCAAAACTTAACAGCCCAAGCCCAATCAATCTCAGTTAATTACAACTCTGTTAACAGCTGTTGTGGGAACTCATTGCTTCACTGGGCTGAACACCCAATGAGCACAGAAACAGAGCAGGAATATCTTACCTAGGCACTTTAACCTGGCCATGGATAGGTCTGTAACTGTAGCCATGGACACTTGTTCCATCTACATTTTTTGATACACTTGGGATCTGATCATATTTAGGATACAGGTGAATACAACTGGTTTTATTGCTAGACATGAGAGGATTTGAATCAAGTTTGTTAATATAGCAAAATTAAATGTTCTGCCCACATTTGCAAGAAGGGAAAAACAATCCACCATCTTTGGCACCAGGCTGCAAAAGTTGTATCCTGAATGTCTCATGCTAGGCACACTGCCACCAAAGGAGGACGGGGAACTCCTGTTGTCTCTTTCTGCACTGTAGACCTTTCTCAGGGTGGTTTGCATCCACCTAACTCCTAACATCGTACCTAATCACCCTGGACTCCCTCTCTAGTCCACAGACTGACCTGTGTGTTCAATGCAGATGCTAAGTGCATCTGCAAAGGGACATCTGCATTTGATCAGCATCCTAAAACGTGTTTCTCCTCGCTCCTGAGTATAAAAGAAGCTAACAGTGACTATCTTAAACACGCACAGATCTGAAGTTAAACATGATACATCCCACCCTGGCCTCTTTATCATCCTTCTGCCTGGTGAAGTGGTGTGGGTAACGTACCCAGTGCACTGACCACTTGTCCTTCCTTCCTTTCCAGGCCCAAGGGTAGCATGGGAAACAAAGCCTTGTCGCACGACAGCGTCTTCATTTTTGAGTCTGCACCAGGAAATGTGGCAGGTGATGTCTTGTCTCAGGAAAACATACCTGGAAGAGTGAAAACTTTGCAGGTGAGAACGTCATCCCCTCATCAATAGTGCTGCTTTGTGTCAGCTGTCTCCCAGGAATCTCTGTTGCTTGATTCCTTTGCTGTGTGCCTTAGGATTTTGCTGACTGAAGTGTCCAAAGCCAAATTTGCTACTTTTGCATTTATTCTGCCTCTTGGAAGCTGAAATTTCGATCAGTCCTGGTGCTTTCAGCCTTGCCCAGGTCTCATAGTGCGTGATGGGGATCCAGTTCATGAACTCTTGGAAACTTTCCTTATTAAGTGTGTCCTCTTCCAGTGGGATTTATATTCTTTACTTCATAGCTACTGCTTTTGGGTTAAGGGCATTTATTATACTGTAGTGTGTCCCTTACACTATTATTCTTTAAATAATATTTGTGTTACTCTTTTTGGCAGTTCTGGCTCAGATGTTTTCACTATACATGGTAGCACAAGTGGCTGTGTAAGTGTGTGGGATGATGGATATGTCAGGGTGCTCTGAGTGCTTTATTTATATAATTATTCTTCTGATCTCTGCCAGCAAAAGATACTGTATTCTGCTGGGTCATTTCCTTCTTCCAAGGCAATACTGAACCCTCCTTGACAGCTCCCTTATGAACTGTTGGTTATATTAATTTCATTTCACTAACTGCCCAGCTTGGAACACTCAGATAAAAGTTTAAGGTTTTTCCAGAGACTGAATACAAATGGTTGATAAAGGAGCCAAAGGTCATTGAAATTCTTCCTTTGCTCAGTGTGAGACTCATGTTGCAAAACACAATTGAGTCACATGTTAAGTAATAGAAGATGCACAGAGGGACTTGCTCCTCTCTAAGACTGCAAGATAGGCTAAGCTATTTTCTGTATAACAAAAGGAGTAGCAGAAGAAATCATGTTTGTATATTACAGAACATTGTTGGGGAGGAAAAAGCTCTTTTCATGCTATTTGCAGTCCACTGTGCCCTCTCCTCATCCATCATCCTGCATAGTAATGTAATACTGCCAGCACTATTTTTGTAGCTATAACAGACAGGCTTTTTCTGTGAGCTTGACTCTTGTCAGAATAAAAGCCAAGCACTAATAAAAGCAGTTACTTTCTTAGCAATGTAAATTAACTTCTACCAATAGAAGACAGAATGCAAATTCAGTTTCCCCCACAGCACTTTGCTGTCTGCATGTAATTAATTTAATAAATCTAAGACAGGAAGTTGTGAAAAGAGACCAAAGCAAAACTGACTTGCTGTCTTTTACTTCCCATTAGGTGCACACTTATGTTGTATGCCTTGTGTTGCCCATATATCACAGTATTGCAATATATTGCCCATAAATTGCAAAAGAAAGCTGTTTGAACTGGGGGACTGGTGTTCTGGACATTGTGCTACCCTGTGTGGCAGTTAGATCTATAGGAATTATATTGCAAATGAATCTTGCTGAGTAAGAATTGCAGCTATTTAGATCTATTTTACAGAGGTGTAAATGAGTACATAGATGGCAGGAAAACACAAAACTAGGTTTAGAATTACCCAGTATGGTGTAATAAGCAAAGAAACAGAAAAAATAAGTCTGTATGTTTATCTTGGGAGTATTCTGTTGAGATGTTTTCAGTTGAAGGACAAAGTTTGTGTTCAGACCTTGTTTCTATTCCAGCTTTGCCACAGCTGACAGACTTAAGCCAAGAATTTTAGTAATGGTGTTTCCTGAGATCTGAACATTTTTAGTTTGAGGGAACATCTGGCTGCTTGTGAGTTTGCAGACTTTGTTTTATTTTTCTAGGGTCAGGGACTGCCAGAGCATTCTTTTGTGCAATCCTGGAAAAGAATCCCCATACTCCTTTACAAACAAAGTTGTTCCTGGCTGCTGTTACCACTCTTGCTGTAGACACAACCAGGATGTGATGATGGAGAAAATTAATAAGCAATTCATTAGGGTGGACCAGAAATGAAATTAAATTGGTATTGTATAAAAATTGTGACTCAGCTACTTGTGTGGGAGAGGGTTGTAACAAGCTCTCAAATTTGGAAGGGCTTTTGAGGGAAAGGTGACTATTTAAACCTGGGATTGGGAATACTGACTGGCAATACTCTGTGTGACTAAATACTTAAATTTGTGTGACTAAAGAATTAAATCCAGAATTTTGAAAGTTTTTAATTTAAATGGAGTTAAACTGTAGTAAATTTTCTGGAATGGTGAAATTCCTGTATTGCTTTGGTAACTTACTAAATAAAACTAATTTTAATTTTAATTTTATACCAACACCAGTTTTAATGATGGGTCCTTGACGAATGTAGCTAGATAAAATTTTATTAATGGCTCTTTTCCAAAAATGGTCTGTTACTTCAAGTTTTTCTGTTTAACTAAAAGATTTTGCATATCTAATAGGAGCATCTGGGTTACAATGTGCAGAACATCCCTTTTAAATTGTACCATTGTGTCGCTACACATTGAAAGTCTATATTCTAAATTTCAACCACAGCTTCAGCTGCAGCAGAACATCAGACTTGGATCACCTCCTCTTGTTATAACTGGGAAAAAACTGGAAGATGCAGGTGCTGTTTCTGAAGATGATGGTTTACCTAGAAGCCCTCCTGAAATATCAACCCTTCATGAAGTTCTGACAGTTTCGCCAAACCAGGTATAATTGTCATGTCACCTTAGTGACCATCCGTACAGAAAAGATAAAATCTGCCTGGAGAAGGGGAAGACCTTTTTGCTTGCTTGTGATAAAATGTGATGTACAGATCAGTTAGAACCAGAAGACTTGGTGGATTGTGTACTTGTCACTCTGAGGTATACCTGGAAAGTGACCCTACAAATACCCTTTCTGGGTACAATTTTCCATGCTTTTATGTAGACCATTCTGTGACCTCTATCATTAGCAAATGCGTGATTTTAGACTTCAGTGAACTTGTGAGGATTTGTAAATCTGATTATTTAAAAATAATAACTCAAAATAACTTTATAAAATATATTGCCTTCTGTGGTCAGCCTTCCTGGCAAATCTCAATGCAGAAGAAATCTCCCCTACTTTATGTTTGATGCCAATGAAGAAATTAAACCTGCTGTGTAAGGCAGGGACCCAGTGACCCTTCCTTTGTTTTTCCTCTTGTGTTTTCTCATAATTAGCACTGGATATCCAGCTCAAGATAGTTCAGTGTGATACTTCCCTTGACTTACCCTCTTCCTCATTTTATCCCACAGTCCTCCAACCCTGTTCAGCGTCATAGCTCTTTGAGTTTAGGCGGGACAGACAGTGAAGATGAACAGGTAAATAGCTCCTTTTCCTGCTAATAAACTTCCCCGAGACGTCAGGTGTGGAGTCTATATGCAGCCAGTACAGTAATTTTATTTTTTAAAATTTATTCTGGGTATAGTATATCCTAGGAAACAATTCTTTAAGACTCCAGAGTGAGGCAAATGATACTTAAAATGTAGCTCTCAGGGTTTTGAATAAGAAATAATAAGACAGGCAGAAATCTACTGGTAAGTGGTTTGTGTGAACAGCACAGAGGCAGCTCTGTGACACAGTGTGACTCTATAAAGTTACACAAAAAATTGGACCAGGCAAAGGACTTCAATTCTGCTTCCATGTCCCAGGGCCCCAATACCAAATAATTACACCTTCCCATCAGCTGTGGCTTGTGAGCAATGCCCTGTATCTCTCTTCCCATGGGAAATGATCACAGGACCAATCTTTCCTAATGCCAGGTATTCCACAGGAAAGGGTGTGTTTTAATTTGCAGTTTTCTTTGGATGATAAATGACCATGAGAAGCAGCAGGTTCTGCTCTCAGACCAACACAGTTCATGACCAGATTGAAAAAATTTACAGAGGTCATAGTTTTTGATGTACCTTGACCATTTTTGTGGATCAGATGTGAAGATGTTTTCATGATCTTTAAAAGTTCATCAGCACACGTGTTTGAAATGCTGTGTTATATCCTAAGCTTAAACAAAACTAAATTGTGAATGCCAGGCACAGTGCAATGGCTGTGTGTCACCCAGCTTTGTGAATGAAGCTTGTTTGGCACGTCTGTGACATTTTGCAAATGTCCCAGAAGGTTTGGGCTGCATTTCAAAACAGTAGCAAAACCACTCAAACTTCACGTTTAGGGACTTTTCTACAAACATTTCTGTAAACCCTTTATTTTGATAGCACAATCTAAGGTTACTGCTGTTCAGTTCCCCAGAGTAGCATTGCTGCAAGGCTGAGATCCACATCACTGTCTGGAAGATGGTTCTGATATACTGAGAAGCATTTGATTTTCCTGAAAGTGGATATTGTAAGAGAAAAGTGGCTATGGCAACTTTCTTAGAGATAATGAGGAGCAAGCGTCCGTGCTGCTTCTGTGGCTTTTTAATAATGAATTTCTGCTCTGGGTCACGTTACTGGGATGAAAAAGCAGCTCTACAAACGGCAGCAGTGTCTCCTGCTGGTGTGTGCATATACTGCAAACGGGTCTGCAGATAAGAACTGGGGTGGGGACAAGCTGAGGCTCTTACTGCAGCAGAGACAGGTATTTTTCCTTCTGTGTTGTGTACAGTTGAACACACAGAATCGAGGATTGTCTATGCAGAGATGACTTCAGGCATGCATTTTAAAATGAGGATTTATGTCCAAAAATACAGCCACTTCAAGCTTCTGAAATGGAATGAGCTAACAAAGGTTCCAGAGATGTGGGGAAGTAAAGCAAAATATATATAGCATTGTATTTGTGTTTTACAGATACCCTCTGGAGCTTCCTCCAGGCCCATCAGTCCTTTATCCTCTGCCACTCTGGGGACCCCCATTTCACAAGGCAGCAGCTTCCTTCCTGTTGATTTTACCATCCCTGCCAGCCCCCTTGGCTGCCTGGACACCTCAGCAGCCAGGCACAGGATTGCCATCAACCCTCGGAAACAGAGAGGCTTTACCAACAAGCAGCAGCTACCCCTCCAGGTAGGTGTTTTCTGGAAAAGAATCACTGAGCAGAAGGAAATGAGTGTGAGTTTTTAATTATTATTTTAAATATTTAAATTTCTTTTTTCTGTCCTATCCACTTTTCTTTACTTCTTCTGTTGGAAGAAGGGAAAACACCTCTTTTGCACCAACCAACCAACCAAAAAAGACTCTGAAAACTTCAATATCACGGAAACTGAAGAAAAGGGCAATTTTTGGTTTTCATTCTTTAGCCAAAAATTGTGGGTTATGCTTCATTTTTAAAAACACTCCTGGTGTTTGAAGAGCTAAATGTCAGTTTTAAAGAGGCCTAAGTCTATTTTTACAAGTCTAGCTCTTAACTAGAATAGTACATTACCCACAGTGTTGGTAAATTACAGGGTGGAGGTTTTGTGTCTATGATTTGAGTATTCGTAAAAATGCATGTGTAAAAAGTACAATTTTTGTGCATGATTCTTTAATTAAAACATCTTCACTTCTTTAGGTAGAACAGCTGGAAAATGAAGCATGTCTTCCTGCAACTCCAGAAAGGAAGGGAAATTCAACAGAATTACTTGAGAGAGACAAACGTAAAAGCGATTGGGAAGGTAATGAAGCCATAGGTATTGCTACTTTGGGTGCTTGAACTCTTCTGCATAACACTGACAGGACCTGTTTGAATTGTAAGTCCTTTCAAACTAGGCATCTTTTGGTTCTATAACGTAAAACCAATCCTGGCTGCTAAATTGTTGTGATGAAAAAAGTCAAGTACACTCAACAAAGTGATGCTGCAGTGGTGAACTTTGAGGGCAGCATTAAAAATACATGAGGTGAAAGCACCATGTTCAGAAGTACCTGCCCTACACAGCTGGCTGGACCTCAATGAATGGGAAACTGAGTTCCTTAACACTCAGAAAAACCTTAACCTTGGCATTGTATGTTGTGTGTGTCAGGTGACTTTGATTGGCTTGTGTTTACCGGATCTTCCTTTGCCACTTAGCCAGAGAGAATTTTCCAGGTCATTGTAGATGGCTTTTCTAGGCATGCACATGAAGAAATGTCTAGGGAAATCTGGCTAGTAGTCTTACAACTAAGGGTATGTGCAGGAAACAACTAAACAGCAGCTAATGTGGTACACCTGAAAGAGGCAGCAACTTTCAGCCATTCCCTGGATTAGGTATGTTCAAGCTAAAACTTTATTAGTCTCTCACTTGGACAGCCCATTTCTAAATAGGCTCTGAACAGGCTTATTTATCAGTCAGCAGTGCCCAGACATGGGGCATTCATGTTACAGGATGCACTACCTGGAATGAATTAGTCATACAGATGGTGTTTGAATTGTAACCTTTTAAGTGCCCACTCTTCTCCTCTGTTTAATATAGGATTATCAGCCCAGGTGGGACACTGTGCAAAGGGAGATGGTTTTAAGGAGACACCAGGTGTAAAAACTCCCACTGATGCTGCCCATGACTCTTATGATTCCACACTTGTGGCAGAAGACCCCTGTGCTTTACTGCAAGAGGATGGGTGCCTTCCTGATGTGGACCATCACTATAAAGCAGCCACACTCCTGAGGTCTGAGCCTTCTCCGGTGAACCTGGAAGAACACCACAGTGCAAAAGTGTTGTACTCTGCAGATGAGTCTGCTAATGAATTGAAAGTACATCAGCAAAGTACCAGTGCTGAAGTACCTGCACCTCCAGAATTGCAACAACTTGAAGGAGGAGCTGTTGTGTCTCCAGACATACCAGCAGTTGACTTGTTTAGCAGTGGTGTGGAAACAGCGGGCATGGATATATTGCCAGATGTTGCACAAGGTTCCTCAGTAAATTCTTTGGATCCAAATATTAAAGCCCAGGAAAAGGAGGATCCACTGTTTGCTGGCAAAGAAGAACTCTGCTTTGGTATTACTGGGAATCATTCCAACCATGCTGTCTCAGATACTGCACTGAGCACTCCACAGGTTGCAGTAGTTGACTCAGACTCTTGTTCTGACATCAAGACAGTGGCTGTTTTGAGGCCTGAAAAGAGTTTAGTAGCAAAAAATGACAAAGAACCTTGTGAAATTATGGAATTTCAGTTATTCAAGGACAATGTAGAAAAAAAAATAGACACTGCTGCATCTGTCTCAAAAGCAGTTTGTGTGGTACCTTGCAGTAAATTGGAATGTTTTAAAGCAGAAACTGTTCCTGATTCAAAGGTTAACCAAGGCAGTCAACATGCCAACACATCATACATTTCTGAAAAACTTTCCGTTGGGTGTCTTGCCACTTCGAGTCTGGCTGGCTTGAAGAGTAATATATCTTCTGAAGCTGACAGTAAAGAGTACCAGATAGGCAGTACAGCTTCTCACAGAAAAACAGCAGAAGGCAGTCAATCATCAGATGAAAATGTAAAAAGTCCACTGAAGACTGCTTCTGCTAAACCAGTCCGATTTACCATTGCACCGGCATGGCAAAGATCTCTCTCAGGGGGTTCAAATTCAAAGGAAGATTCCTATTCCAGAAGTTCTCCAACATCCCCTATAAGACCAGAGTTCTTTGAAGGAATGACAAAGGAACACACACGTTTTGATGCAACTGTGCAGGAATCAGCAAAAACCAGCTCAGATAGATTTGATCGAGATTGTAAGGACAGAGATCTGCATTTGAATTCTTTTATGGAGTGGGCTGACCGTGAAACACCAAACTTGGAGAACCCATTTGGGGTCAGACTAAGAAGAACATCATCTTTACTAAAATACCAGAATGAAAGCCGTGTAGAGTCTCCAAAGCTGATTCCCTCCGCTTTTCCAATTGCTTCTTTTGCTTCAGTCAGGGAGGATCAGAAACTGATGGGCCCTGGGAAGCTATCTCCGAGCCTTCCTGTCAGCACAAAATCAGTTGTTAAAAAACCAGATCTCCTAGAAGACAAAAATCCTCCCAAAGCAAGATCAGAAGAAGTGGCAAAGAAGCAAAATGGTCATAAACCTTCAGGTATTTATGCTGTATTTGTATCCAAACATTGTAGAAAACAGTGGTCATGTAAAGAGCCTTGGCAGAGCAGCACAAAAAAAGATAAAAATGCTCTTGACTGAGGACCAAGTTCAGCCTTGAGTTCATCAACACTATAATTTAATTGGCTTGATGATTTGGCCAGTCAAGAGAATTCTTGGCTTATCTTAATGAAGGGTGTGTTCCAGTAAGAGTAACAACAGAATAATAGCTTAAGGGCCTCTGAAACATTTCTGGTATGAGGTATTTGTGCATATAGTTGGAGTTTTAACACAGCTTTTTAAAACTTGCTGAAGTTTTGTAGTTAAAAATTCAGACTGCAGCTGCTCAAACCTTAACTAGGAGTTGAATTAGGTGTGATTATTTTTTTTCAACAATGACTTAATTTAAAATATTTAAAAAGTGACAAGGCAGCCTGTATTTTACTGCCTACATGAAAAAATCATGATTATCGTACTCATTTAATCTGCAATGGAAGGATGTTGTTTCAAAGGCAAAATCCGGTTCACAATGATCTCAGTGGGACTTCTGCCACTGACTTAGACAGAAGCAGAGTTGGGTCAAAAATCTCTAGAATGAACAGAAAAAACAGTTACTGCCAAGGACAAAATCATCAGGGAAGGTAATTTTATTTCCACCATGTTCAAAGGGTATTACAGATGCTGAAGGATTTAAAAAGTGAAGCACTAGCTTTAGGCTGACTTGACCTAAATCCCTTCTTTACTTCAAACATGTTTCTTTTGTAGAAAAAGTCTCTCCTTATTTGGAAACTCCTTCCTCCGAACCAGCTTGGGTCTCCATGGCAAAGCTAAAACAAAAGGGTTTCCAGGACCATCCTCTTGCCAAAGAACATAAAGATGAAGACAAAGCTTTGACCAAAGTGGATCAAGAGGAGGTAGAGTACAGAGTAATGTTGCATGGGTGTGAATCCTGCCCCAGGATTCTTGGGTACTTTTGCAAACTGTTCAGTATTGTCCTCATGGGAGGTGCGTTGTGAGCACTACTCAAAGAGAGCTTTGCAGGCCTGGCCTCTAAAACACTGAGACAACTGATGCCAGTGTGCAAAGTTTCAGAGCTGGATCATCCTGTATGTTCCTTTGCACTGCTCAAACCTGAGCTTTCTCAGAGCTTTCTTATTGCCCAGAGCATATTTATGTAGCCCAAGAGCTGCTTTGAGTTGCATTAGGTTCCTCACTGCCTTCTCCCTCCCTCCCACAGGATGTCCCCAACCCAACCTGGCTTTTGCTGCATTTCCACAGCCAGGTTTGAGAGGTTGCCAGGGGGAGCTTTATGAGTGCCCATGGCTGGCAGTTAGTTGCATTCTTTTCTTCTCTCCTCACGCTGTAGCAAGAGTTCTTTGTTAGTGAGAACACACTGAAGAAGAATATGCCTTCCAGCTCTCAGGACAAGAAAACACAAACGAAGACCAGTGTGTCTGCAGCAGCAGGTATTCTTTTTCTTTACAGTTTGCACCAGTAAGTGGTGTGGGTGGCAGGTGATGGGGGAAGAGAGACACCATTTTTATAATCAGCACACTTTATATAAGGCCTATTCAGACTATAGATTGTGTATGAGTCAACATAATGGCTTGTTTGCTCAGCAGAGAAAGCAAGTGAGGAACTCTTATCTCCACTGCCAGTTCATGAAATGGCATATAAACAGTCTGGTGATTTATTACTGGCCAAGGTCAATACTAAAGAATAGCAGTTGAAGTTGGAGAGTGTCCAGAAGAGAGCAGCAAAAAAGGTCAGGTCTTCTAAATCTCCAGTCAGCCAGGAAATACTGATAGGAGTGGGGTTGTTTAGTCTAGAAAAGACAACTAAATTTTCTGCAGAGGACAAGACTAGTCTTTATGGTCAGCATGAACTTAAAATGCACCAGGGGGTGTTTAGCTTAGTTGTTAGGAAATACTTTCTAACAATAAGAGCAGTGAGGTGCAGAAGAGTGTAGCTTGCATATGGAGAGTGTGCAGTTTCCATGGCCAGATGTGTTGAATAGATAAACACGTATCAAGAATAGTTTAGGTAGACTCAGTTTCACCCTCAGGTGAGCACAGAGGCTGGATGGCCCCTCTCCTGAACACTTAGCTGTGTTTCTCTATATTAAAGATGCAGGAGAAGAGTGTGACTCAGACTTCGTGACTCACATTATCTCTTCCAAGGCTTCTGCAGCTTATCCCTCCCTGCTTACTCAGTGTGGTGCCAAACCTCAGAGACACGCTCCAGCTAGGTACAGATAAGCCAGTCCTTCAGCTGTAAAAGCATATTGTGCTAGCTGAAAGCTATTGATTGCAGATACTGCCTAAGTAGATAAGAAATGCGCCACTGTGCCAGAGCTGTGGCTTTTCCATTGCCGATTCCTGTAGCTGACACAGTAAGAGACGCTGTACAGAGAGAACCCATGCACCCGGCCCCTTTCCCTGTGTAATCCAGCAGCGCCCAGAGTTGTTGTACTAGAGGTATTTGGGAGTACCTCTGTGCTGCTCCCTGTAGTAGTTATTGCTAGAGCTGTTAACCGTTTCTGAATCTACAGGCTCTACAAAATTAGCTTTCTCCCTTACTACAGTAGATGGCTGGCTCAGTATGTTTGCACCAACACAGGGGCTCTGATGTGGGTTGCAGCTAACTTTGCATGTGTGTGATTGAAATACCATAGCTTTTAGAAAGGATTCTGTTACAGGCCAGCCTTGTCTCATGGTTTTAGGTGCAAATTGAGAGATGAAACATAAACAGGCCAAGATTTTTGCTCAGATGAGGTCTTCCTTTGCAAGGCTGATTTCTATATGTTGCATCATCCTAACCTTGGAAGCCCAGCAGCCTTTGGTCAAAATTCAGAACTTCACAAACTACTCTGCTACTCGTTTACTAGAACTTGCAGTCTTTGTGGTGCTTGCAGCAGAATTACAAGTTTTTGTGTGTTACCTCTTCCCCAGAACCGGGGAAGTTTCCTGACATCCAATGACTGTTTCCTTGCCTCCAGAGGTAGCATTTATAGGCATATTCTGGTGTCCCATGACTTGAGCATCACAAAAAGCTCTGACTAGTGCTGATGATTAAGGAAAGCACTGCTCTTCTGCTGCTCAGAAAGCCAGGCCCTATTGTTTAGGAAATGTTCAGCACTGTCTACACATGAGTAGGAAATTTGGAATCCCAAATGTAAACTCATCTCTTCTTTGATTTGCTTCCCATTAGCCCAACCAGGACTTTGTCTAGTTGAAAGTGCTGGTGGTGGAAGGGATGTAGAGTTAATACCCAGAGGAGTTATTTATTTGGATTGTTGTGCTTATTACGAAGAAGGTTCTCTCCCAAAATGTGGGAATTAATTTTCAAAATAAAAATTTCAGTAACACTTGAATTTCTACCTCATCTTAGATACTACTAAAAATTTCCTGTGTATGTAGAGCTGCAGCCTGTTTAATGGACAGCATACTTCCTCCAGTATTCCTAAGTACAGTTTGCCTCCTGCAAGAACTACCAACCAGCCAGAACTTCTAAAAGACCAGAGACCTCCTGAGTGAAAATAGGGAACTACTTTAGCTCTGCTCAGGAGAGTGAATGATGGAGCTGATGGATATTTTCCATTTATTTCAGTGCAAACAAGATCAAGCTTTTTGTACCTAACATGGCTTAGACATTAATTTTGAAAAATTTCAAAAGTGAATTCAAAAATTCAAAGGTGAATGGAGGAGTCCTTTTTTAAATAGGAACTCGTACCATAAAAGAAGCTTTATCTGTATTCCTACATCCTTTGTGAGTGTGACAGGCTTCTGTTAGGCCGCATCAAGAGGAGCACCATCAGAATCCCACCATGACAGCTTACAAATCAAAGTACATAAAGCACTGGTTTGATTCCTACCTAGTATTTAATAATATTGCTGGAGCAATATTTGTGTTGGCAATGAAGACTAAAAAAACTTTAAGTCTTCTCAGTATTGGAAAACATAAACTTTTAATTCCACAGCAAGCCTGGGGTGATCCTTATCCTGCAGCTGTTTCTGTTTTCCTGCATACTCAGGAGTCTTATTTCTAGATGTTCTTGCACTCACAGAGCAGAATTAGCCTGTGGAACTCCTTGCTGTGCCCTTTAATAGAAATCAAGTGTTTGAAAAATTAAGAAATGTATTAACTGAGAATATGAATTAGAGAAATAACTGGGACTATAGTCTTCACATGCTTGAAGAATTCTGAAAAATTTCCTTAATTTATCTGGGCTTAGACACTTGCTGTTTGGACTGAGGAGATTTTTTTTATGGGCACATTACTCACTGTTTAGTATCAATTTTCCTGTTGCAGTAGCTGGTCCTCACCATTGCTGTAGCTGGACCAGAGAGTGCCAGCAATAGCCAATTAACAATTCCTTTGACTTACTGGTGATTCACAAGCATTTTGGGCTGTAAAACAGTTTCTTTAGAGAGAAGAAAATATTATTGGCAGAAATTGAGTTCTTAACTCTCTAGCCTTCTGATGAGTGATGTATATCTTCTCATTGCCAGGTAAAGCTGGACCTATTTCTCAGGAAGCATCTGTAGTTCCTGCTGTTGAAAAGGAAGCAAGGCACTCCTCTAACCTGCCAATGACACCCTGCAGTCCTGCTGAACCACCCTGGCTGTCCCTGGCCAAGAAGAAAGCCAAAGCATGGAGTGAAATGCCCCAGATTGTGCAATAGCAAATGACATGAGCATCCTTCTTTGCATTGCCAATAGCTGTGTTAACTCCATTTAATCCCTTCTTTACTGTGACCTTCTTTTTCTTTTTTGAGGAATAAGAGCCTTAAAAGTTTTGATCAGACTGTTGTATGTAAATACACAATGAAGAAATGCCATTGTGGGCTCAATTTGATGTATTAGGAAGCTGAGCATTTCCTTCTACCAAACACTAGGAAGATTTCATTCATTTTTATATGCTTACACATCTGATGGTGATGTTATAAGAAGACATGCTTCAGGCTTTTGAAACGTTTCTCTAGCAAAATATGTTTTTAAAGTTTCTTTTAAAGAGACCATACAGTATTTTGTACAGTTTGGCTTTCAGCTAAGAAATTAATGTATGCTATAAAATAGATACAATGCTGGGCACTGACGCACCATGAGTCATGGACATTGATGTCATCACACTTCTTTCTCTGATGCTCTGCAATGGGCAGCCTGACTTTGCTTTAGATTGTTAATGGATCTCTTTTGTGTCACACTCTTCCCCTGCATCTTTAATATAGAGAAACACAGCTAAGTGTTCAGGAGAGGGGCTGTAAGATCTAAACACATCATCAGTTGGAGTGATTCTGGCTTTTGTGTGGTTTGAAGTCACAGTGCAGTTGGTCTTGTGCTTTGCTCATAGATTCCCCCTGGAATGGCCCAGAGCTGCCATTCTCTCCCGTGCACTGGAAAACCACCACACTGTAGCATATAGTCTGCTTTTTGTTATACCATTAGAAATCTGGGGTGATTTAAACATTCTACTAAAAAAACCCCTCCTTTCTTTAATTATGGCAAATAGTAATTTTTTTTGTGAGATTCCTCAGCCAATTGTCTGTCTTTAAGAGTGTGTTGGGGGGAGAACTTGCTCCTTAGAAAGTGGCATCTTGTTTTCAAAAAATGCCACTCTCCATGTTCGTAAGGATGTACATTTAGCCAATTGTATCTAATGTTAGTCATAAAAGGGGCATCTGCTTTTCTTCTTGTCTCATCAGTCTTTAACCATTGACTCAACATCAGTCTGAGAATGTGCAGCTGGGGCAGGATTATTCTCTCAGGGCCTGGCCTTGCAGTCACTTAAACTCTCAAAAGTTTTGCTATTGACTTTGAAGGACGCAGACACTTGAAAATTAAGCTTTGTGAAATTATGTTGGTGGCTTAAGTGACAGTGGCATTTACTGGTCCTTCCAGTTCTTGTAGCATTGCATGTTTATGTAGTTTTTGTTTACAATCAGTGCAAAATTTGAAGGCTGACTTGGCCAATGGACTGTTTTTAGCTGGAAAGTTGGTTGGAGTTTTTAAAGGAAAATATTTTCTATTGATAGGATTAACTGCAAACAAAGAAATTTGGTTTCAGATCAGCTCAAGCAAGACTTTAATCTTCCAGTCTTGGCCTGAATTTAATATGTAGCTTTTGCAATTTGAAAACAGTATTAATTAGGAGCTAGACTGTGATTTTTAATTTTTTTTTTTTATATAGGTGAAAACTTACTTGCCCAAGGAGGCTCAGAATCTATAGATACTATTTATTCTGGACTAACACCAGAAAGAGTAGGAGATTCACAGTGGTTTGGTAACTGATGCCTATTTTGTAACTTGTTTTTCTCTGCTTTAGGAAGCATATCTTTCCTTACAAAGAACTGAAACATTTGTATTTCTCTGAAACTTTTGAGTGTAATGTAAATGAATATACTCCGCTTTGATTCCTGAAATTTTGTACAGCTGTCATCCCACCACAAGCTTACTGACCCTGTGTAAAATACAGGCCTTTCTATATTTAGCAAACTCTCTTCTCATTCTGTTAATGTGGATTGTGGTTCTTCACCCAAAGTACTGCAAAGGATACTATAATCTCTCTTTCCCTGTGTTTCCTTTTGATCTTAATATTCTTCCTGTCTTTTATGTTTGGTATGTATATATGTTTTTGTAATCCTTGTCTTGAAGGAACCCTTTTTGTATTCCATTCCCATATTTGGTTTATTATTAAATGCTGTTGCCAGTGATGATGATATCATTTCTGGGAAAAGAAGAGGGATGAATGGCCCTCATTCATTAAGGAAGAAATAAAAAGAGGTGTTTTGTCAATATTGACTCTATACATGGATAAACTGCATAGATTTTGTTTTGAGGTGATTTTGTGTGACTTAAGACTGATCAGCACAGCTGGTCAGACTAAGGAACTTTTCTAAATCTAAGTTTAAAACATCGTGAGAGAGCTGATGGCTCTCCTGTTATTCTGGAGCTATTGCTCCTTCAGTGCAGGGTTGGTTTGAAGGCAGGCACTCGTGGTCATAGGAAGCCTTGAAAATACTTGTTTGCATGTGTTCAAAGAAGCTGCTTGAGGACATTTTTGGAGTGCTTTAACAAAGAAGGAAAACACAAGAGAATCCTGTGATGTATATCTGAAATTCACTTGCATTCTGGATTTCTGCAGTTAATGTTTTCAAGTCTCTCTGTGCAACTAAGAACAAAAAGCATGTAGAGAAAACATCAAAACTGAGTCTCATGTAATAACAGGAGTTTAGAAGATGGGATTATAATATAAATACTGAAATATCAATGGTTTATTGTTGCATTTATAGAAGTTCGCCACTATTAGCATGGTTTTGATTTCTTGTTGTCCTAGTGTAGTTTTTAGGTGTTCAATGAGTAAATATAATAAGCTAATTTTGGGTGATTTTTTCTAGACACAGTCAGTGTCTTTGAAAATAAGCTGTGTTGAAGTTCAGAATTCGTTGCAGGATGTCATTGTGAGGCTTTGTGTCTCAGAATCTGTAGTGGAGGATGTAGGAAGCTGTCTCTGGAATTGGCTGTGCCTGGGAGCTGGCTCTGTGTGACAGCAGAGGGAGCTGGTGCCATGCCTGAGCCGCGCAGGAGGATTTCAGTGGATGTTTGTATGGGCACTGTTACAATGAGAGGAAAGCACTAAACACTCACTAGCCTTCTCATGTAGACCTTTGGAGAGAGAGAGCCCCCCTAATGTATTATATTATGTCTTTTTAAGGGCTGTTGTCTAAAATAAAAGATGTAATTAGTTTTGAAATATTACAGTAGAAATTCTCAGCTCAGAAAAGCTGCAGTTCCTGGGTGTGTGCCACCTGCTCTCCTAAGTGCTTTTCAGATCAATACAGGAAAGGTATTAGCCTGTGAGGGTATGCTGTCCTTTAGAACTGTTCCTGGAAGAGGATAGATCTGAAGGATACAGGTAATGAGAGATGTGATTAGCAGCCTAATAAAAAAGGCAAACATTTCTCTTTGTCTTTTCCTCCAGTGTTTGTTAGCCTACCTACAATTTTGTTAGAGATTTATCCTGGGTATCAGATTTGATGAATTTGTCACATCAATCATCACCAAAATGTTAGTAATGGTGGTGTGGAACCTCTTGGGGAATCTGAGTATCTATTTAGGGTTCTGACCTTGATTTGCTTGCTATACTATAGAATTCTGTCTCCTCTATATTGTCAGGAAGTATTGCACCCAAAGTATCAATATTTGTTACAGGCTACAGCCTGGGATAGTTCTTGGTGCAGAGGTTCACTGAAACCTCTGTTTTTCATTGACAATGGCTTTTGATGTCTTTTATGGAAGTAGGCAGGTGAAATAAACTGTAAATTCTGAACTTGGAACACAAACCCATGCATCTGCCGAGAACAAAAAGGGTTACTCAGGTATTTCCAGCTGGGTAGTTGAAGAGGCATGCCTCGATGATGAATGAAAATTCAGCTTGAGAAATGAAAGGCTTAGAATGGGAAGCTACAATTCAAATTACTCTTCCATAGTGGGATGGATCTAAGCCCAAGGAAGGGCACTGAAAGGGACCTTTAAATAGTGGCTCTTCCTGCATTTCTCTTTGCACATAAGGGATACCAGACCTTGTTGCTTTGAACCGTGTTAAGTAGGTGAGCACCATGACTGCACTGCAAATCAAAACCTGTTGTGAGCTGCTGATCAAGTCCATAGCAGTGCAGCACTTTAAATGGAATTGCTGTATGATCTGTGCATTAAAAATGCAACTTCTCAGGAGTGAGCTAAACCAAAGTGTAGCAGCTTCCTCTGACTTGAGGGGCAGATTATTGACTATGGAAAATGTGAGATGCTATTTTTATTCTCATTGTGCTAGGAGTGATTAAAAAAGAAGCTATTTTAGTAGCTGTTTATTTTTTAGAGGCAGTTCAAAGAAGAAAAATCTAGAGGCAGATTATCTAAACAGGATTATTAACTGTCAATTCTTGGACTGATCTGTAAGCCTAGTTAGTCACTAAACAAGAAGCAGGTATGAAAATGGGTGAAGTACAGAGTATTTAATTTACATGATTTTGTATGATGTAGAAATAGAAGGACAGAGGAAGAGGTTGACTGACATAAATAACCTACATGGAGAAGGTTGTTTGGTACCCAGAAGACTCGTTCCAGGCTTTTCTTCTCTCTGCCACAGAATGTACTGCTTCCCTCTCTAAGCATTCTTACTTTTCATTTGTGAGATCAAACCCAATTTTTACTTAACCCATTTTGTAGTCAGTCCTATTTTACAGAATTTGGATGAAAAGCTGACAAACCCAAGATCACATAGCTGTCAATACTGGCAACCCTTGTTCAAAGTTCACCCTAATCTACGTGGGTAAGCAAATACTTCATTGCATTTTCCCAATTATACCATTCTGACTCCAAATTAGTTTTGATTTACAGGTATTTTTCCAACACAGAAGGGTGGGGTTGACTGCTTTAAAATTAGAGCCTTTCCACATTGCTCAGGAATATGTTTTTGTGGCATCGAGGTAACTTCTTCCAAGTTACACAATAAGTTCACTGTAGCAACTGCAGCAATGTATGGGAAAGGGTCGAAGTCCTGGGGCTGTGTTGTGTTTCCATGGAGTTTAAATTCCATGCAGCAGCCTCCCCTAATGGTGTCACTGGCAGTGCTGAGAGCTGACAAAGCAGGAGGGGATGTTGCTGGTTGGCTCCTCGAGGGTGACACTCAGGCTGTGCTAAATGTCTGCGTCACTGGTGACGGGGGCAAGGGGGGTAAAGTGACAGTCACTGAGCAGCAGTGCAGGGGTGACTTGCTCCCCAAAGGTGAAAATTTACCAGCTGTGCCTGTGGGATGAAATAACTTCACTGGACTTTGTGAGCTGTAGAAGTATGTTTTATTCATACAGGAGTAAATAAAGTGACATTTCTGTCACAGCTAGATGTACAAATTAGGGTATATCTACATTAAACTAGAGCCGCGTTTTAAACACAAGAGGCATTTACTCAGTTTGGATCTTGAGTCATACATATTTCCGAGAGGAGGAATAAATATCTGTTTTAGTACAGCATTTAATTCGTAAAGGGAGTTCTACCCAAAGACAAGTGACCTCATCTGTAGTTGCATGAAAAGAAATCAGAACAGAGTCTCATTTTATGGGAGTTTTTCTTCCACTTGGACAGAACAATTTATTACATAAGCATCCTTAGTGTTATGATCCCTATAAAAAAATAACTGTCTCCTTATTTTGCATTGGTTATAAAATAAGAGCTTTGGCTGTGAGATGTACTGCATATTGTGGTAGAATAATCATAAAATAAGTGCATGTAAAATGCTAGAGGAATCAATATCAGATCTTATTTGCTATTTATTTAATAATTTCAGAGCATGTCTTGCTGTAAAGCCCAAATTCTGCAAAGTACTCCATCACAGTTTGGTATGGGCTGGGGCTTGGACTGACCTCGTGGGGCCTGTCCAAAGGTAGATTGCAGGTCTAGTCCTGCTCTTCGCTGGACACAGTGAAAATTGGATTTGGCCCCTTTTAAGAGATGTTTAAGCAAAGTGTAACAAAAGCTTTCAGAAAAGTGTGTTATTTTTTAAATAACGAACCATGTCATGCAAATTCAAACAATATAACTCAGGGGCTGATACGGCATGGGCTGATGTTACAAAGTGTAATGTTGCAATATGGAGTCCAACCATGCTTGGATGAGGGAAAAGTTGGGTCTTACCACTTACTCCTGGGAATCCAAGCCTGGTAACCAGGTTGGTGTGGTTCTGGGGCTGTGCTCAGTCTAATGCCTCTAGGACATGTGTGGCTTAGACTTGCTGCCTGTGAAGGTCTTCACTTATTCCTAGGTAATGCACCCCAAAACAGTATCTGAAGTGGTCAGAAGTTCCAAGTAAATGCATCTTCTCTAAGGCCACATTTGATAAGTCAGTCCCATGAGCAGTGGCTGCTCCATGCAGTGCGCTTGCATCTGTGCCCAGAGGCACCCTGCACGTTTGCTTAGTGTTCAGACAGAAGCTCCCTCCTGTCATACAGCAGGACAAGTGTTTGTGCAGCTTCAGTTCAGGGGCTCTCTTGAGAGAGCTATGGCCAGTCCTTACCCAGACAGGTGTGTTCATGGCATGTTTGATTAATCTGGCTCAGTGGGTTTCCTACAGCACAGGTGTCTTTAGGACTGCAAGCCACTGATTTGGCCTAGTGGGCTCAGTTTACTTGTCGCAACAGTTTCCTTTGCAATTTCACCAAAGTCACTGGGATTTTCAGGAATTGGGTGAATGTAATTTGTTTATGCTGGTTTGTATCTGCTTCAATCCTTTTCTTATGGATTTCACCTTTGAAGCTCAAAAATGAGAATATACAGACACACTGCTGCTCTGACTAATTCATTTTTAGAGCATGCCACTCCTTTAAAAAGGCAGTTTGTATCCCTCGAAAGCTAATGGCATAGCAGAAGGAGCTGGGATGGAGTGGTGGGATGCCTGGACCCCTCTGTGGAGACTTACGGTGTGGAAGAGCCTATTCCCCTCCCTGCTTGACCTTCCGTGCCCTGGTCAGCAGTCTGAGACCGGGCTTGGAAGCAGTGGGGTGAAGCAGGAGGCTGGAGTGTCCCTCCCCACCCGTGCTCTGGGCGCTGGAGTCCCGCGGCCTGAGCCGGGGCTGACCGGGAGCCGCTCCTGCTCTTCCCAGCGGGAGCAGTGGCTCGGCTTCCCGCAGACGCTCCGCAGGCGGCTGCGGCTCGCAGCGCAAAGCCCTGGCATTTATTTACTCTCCCCCAGTGTTTCCCTCGCTGTACTGATGTAACCAAGGCCATTGCATAATAACCTAGTCCTCAAAATTACTTTCTTGTAGTTTTTGCCGTGTGAAAGGAGTGGAGCCAGCAATGCTGGCAGTGTCCAGAGCCAGAGCTGCTGGAACATCTGATTCCTTTGCCTCGGACAAGCAGCTTGTCAGTGTTCTCACTCTGTTCAAAAATGGGAATTTCAGAAGTGTGAGTACACACTTTTGTATTGACTGAGCAGATAAAACCAACAATTTTCCAGACAGAGCTCATACTTTTGCTAGACTTTTGCATTTGTTTTTATTAACAGTATGGGCCTGTAACCACAGTACTGCAGCAAAGATTTTTTATTTTAGGAAGTGACCTAAACAGCAACAGCCTTTATGCAATTTTCCAGAGAAATGTGAAGTAACAAGAAGGATTTCAGTGCTAAGTGGCACTTTGGGCTTTCTTTCAGATGTCAGGAACAGCTCTGTCAGACAGGAACAAATCTGCTAAAGCCAATGGAATTAGTTTGGTCTAAATAAGATTATAATTGGTCCTTTTTGTGTCTTCATTGCTCAAAAATTAATCCCAGTAAACAACTTGAGGTCAAGTCTCCTCCTAGCTATGCCAGAACTATGTTGAAATTGGGGGAAATTGCCCCAAATTCACACTGTCTGATAGCCTGCAGAGTAAAAATGGTTGAAAATAGATTTGTATTTCCTAGGTAGCCCTTTCAGAACTTGACTTGTAGTTAACAATTCCAGTCTCCTGTTAGAAATACTATTTTGTTGTCTTCTTTGACTTCCTCGATGTAACTGCAGACATTCCTTCCCCTGAGCTGTCCCAAGGTAGGAGATTTCACAGGCTGACTGTGGCTGAATTGGTTTTGGTTCTGTGTGTTGTGGAACTGTTATTCAGATGTGCTGCTCTGGTCCAGATTTGGATCTGAACTCCCTCAAAGCGTGGGGATATTTGGAGGATTGTTTTTGTTTTTAAACACAAGCAATTTTCTTGTTCTTATAAACAGTATTAATTTTGGACTCACTCTATTAACATACAGTCTAATAGCAGAATAGCTGCTATTATCAACACATAATCATAAATATTTCTACTAATAGCCCAAGCCTGACATTCTGACTCTAATTATTCTGGTTATACTTAATAATAAATTGTGGTAATGTTTTGGACATATTTTTAACTGATGTGGCTGCTAATCAGTTTAGCTAAAATGGCATTCACTGGGCTAGGGATTTACCTTGCTTGAAGGCAGTATTAATCCCCGGATAAAAAAGATGACATTGTATTTCTGGAATCATCAAACTTACCTTTTTTTTTCTTTATTCTTTGTAGCGCGGTGAGGTGCATTGAAAGAAATCAATTTATGGGAAACAGTCCATCTACCGCATGAAAAATAGTCTTGGGGTAGGTCTTAGTTTATTTTGGCTTTCTGAAGTCTTTGGTGAGTTAACAGCTGTGTACTTAAAGTACAGAAATGAGAGCTGAACTGGTGGACCTGTGACCATTTATTGCCACAGAAGCAGTGAAGTGCCTGTGTCTAATGCAGGCCTATGTTTGGAGGCAAATTTTGTCTAGCTAGGAAGGGCTGAAAATAGGAAGCTGGTTTCCATTCTGGTTTCCCAGAAGAGTGTGTGTGTTTTGGCTCCAAAGAAAGCAGGGAGTAGACATAGAGCTTTTGCCTGTTTTTTACAGGATATGCTACTTCACTCTTGCCTGGTACCTATTTTGTGGAATGTAAATGTTCTGCAAATTTGCCTTCTAGCACTGGTTTGCTATGGAAACTTGTCCAGCATCTTCTATGCTCTGGTGAGACAAGGCTTTGTGAGACCTGCAGGTGCCTGCAGGACTTGTGGATGGTTGACTTTGACCAATGTGAAATGATGGTTTCATGTTAGGTGCCTTTGCTGAACTACCATTGATGCAAACTGCCTCCACAGAATAAGCCCAGTGTAAACTTTTCTTAAAGGATTGAGGAGAAAAGTTGGTCTCTGGCAATGAAATGCTGTTTTTATTTTAGGCATCTCAATGTATGAGTGAGGAAGTAATCTGATTAGCACATTTGCTAGAGAAATGAACCAATGGGAAGGTGAAAATATTAATAAAAGATAGAGTTGATTTATACTCAAACTGGCCTTTAAATTTGCAATATATGCTGTAAGAACATGCTTATATAACCTCTATTTCTATTCATAAAGGTTTATGTGGGTCTATATTGAATTATGCATTTAAAATTAATCCACTGAGGCAGCCCACTGAGATGCCACTTCTCATTTAGTAACTGCATTAAGGACTTTGTGCTTCATTTAGAAACTGTGAGAAGCTTGCTTTGTGCTGTGGAGAGGAACTGGCCTGCCAGATTCAGACTGGCTATTATAGGGTCTTTAAAATAACCATCTTTCTGTCTCTCTCTTTCCAAGTTACCAGTAAAACTCTGTTCTTGACTCATGTGACCTGACTCATGCAGCTTGGCTGAACCTGACAGACCCAACCGACTTGTGTCAGATTCTTAGAAGAGATTAATGAAGGTATTCTTCAAGGGTTGGGAACAGCTGATTCTGCCTTTGCGAGGCTGTGGGGACCCAGAATGAACAGACGCACACATTAGGTTTTTATACCAGCAGCTGTAATTCAGATTTATTAAGTGTTTCATTTGTGTGTCTTTCCAGTTCCTCAGACATTGCAAAAGGGTCAAGAGCTCTTGTAGATGTTTACATGGATTTTATTCTAAGAAATCTTAAACTCTTAGTTTGTCTGATTTGAGTACTTCAGAGTGCAATTATGCTGCAAAAATGGCATTGTGAGGCTCTGTGTTGTGTCTGAATTAAACTTCTTTAGCTTAAAAATAAAAGCATACTAGTTCTGCATATCCACACTAGTGTAAAATACAGATTGACATATCTACAAAGCCTATCTGGTTGATCACAAAAAATGACTACTTGTGGGAATGAATGCCTTTATTGACTCTGGACAAACCTATTGACTTCCTGTTCTGCTTTTGGTTGTTATTATTATTAAGATAGTGCTTTGTGGCCTTAGTTTAAAAAACTTTTGAAATACCTGGCAAGGCTCAGTTTGTATTTCTCGTTCTGGGAATTGTGCTCATACTGCCAAAATATTCAAGTGTCTTCTGAATAATTAAGAAGCTTATTCTGTGAATACTGATGCTGAAGAAGTTTTCCCTCATACAGAGTTGTGTATCTTCTCTTCCATGTTTCCCACCTCATTTGTTCCCTGTCCCTTGTATTCTCCACTCCACATTGCAGATAGTCCAGAGCCACCTGGAAAATTACCACCTTCTCTCTGTGTGCACCTGCATGTTGGGTGATTGGCTGGCAGGTTGAAATTTGAAAGGAGGTGGTAGAAATGTCAAAAAAATCGGTTAAAAGTCAGCCACCTTGTTCAAAACTTCTCAGAGATGATGGACACGCAGGACCGTATTGTAAGTGAAGTTCTGTATAAATCCAGGCTAGAAGTATAAATAGTTGTAAGAAGAACATTCTCTCATTTTTACATTGCCTCCATTACCAAACTTGTTTTGTTTGCTGCTTTATTTTTGTGTGAGAGAATTAATACGTGTGATTTACTAGAGAGAAGCTAAGCTGAAAAAAGGGATTTTTACATAAGTACAGACAATGCTTATTCCCCTGATCATTTTTATCTGCTATGGGATTAAATTCCATAGTCTAGATTCAGCTGCTATAAAAATGTTGTCTCTTGCATGTGTGACTGTGCTCTACTAGATGAAAGTTTCACTGCTGCAGGGTATCACGCAGCCAGTGCCGGAGAGGACTTCGACTATCAGGGTAGATACTTTAAGTAAAATGTAGTGGGGTAAATAACATCTATATATAATAGATATTATTTTAAAAGAGTCTAGCCTTTGACACATATGTGACAAAATTAAGACTGAAATCTTCAAAATTATTTAGGTGTCTCATTAATGCAATGGAGAACTGGATGTCTGAGTATTTAGGGACCTGAAGTTAAATCAGAAAATAATGAACATCTTGAGGAAAGTATTACCTGAGATTAAAATAGATCAGAAACATCTTCCTTTAAGTCTCACCATTTTAAGGACTCCTTACAGGTTTATTTGTGTTTAGATTAAGGGTAAATAAGTTCATAAAATTAATATTCATTTTGATATGTGAAAAGCAACTGGTTGCATAACTGTCGAGTTATGAAACCTATATTTTTGTCCTCTGCATCCTGAACATCTGTGGCCTATATTTAATTGTAGTTTTCATCTTCAATTTGAAGAAACAATGTTTAGCCTGAAGACAAAAATGATCTGTGCAGTGAAATCAGCTAAATAGTGTGGCTAAGTCTCACTTGCTAATGGAAAAGGCATTTTTGTACATGTTCTAACTTAGAAATTTTATTCATTAGATAGTTTAAATACAGTTAAGACTACTCTGCTGTTCTGAACAATGTGAACAGTGAAAGTATTAAGACATGGAGGGATTATAACTCAAGAGGAACAGATGCATAAGTATAGAAATGTGGGGCCATATTGCAGCATCAATTTTTAAGCAGAAATCCGTACTGATTCCAGTAGTAAGTAATTCTGGTGAAATATTGATGAAATGATGTGATATGACCCATGGGCAGGAAATAACAAAATGTGCAAAGTAAAGCAAGCCAGTAGAAGTAGGGAAAATAATATGAAATGCAGAACCAAAAGGAATGAGCAACTTCAGAAGTAATATTCCTAAAAAGTCTGGAAAATTATATAGAAAGAAGGTTTTACATAGGGTGGCAACATGATAATGTCATCACCTTTCCCTCAGCAATCCATACAGCCAGATAGCTTCAGCCCAGATTTGCAGCTGTGATCTGTGCTTTGCAGTTGGTCCATATAATGGACTGGATGAGGTTTCCATTTCAGTCAACCTCCTTTTTTTGACATGTAATTCAAATCCAAATGCTAATCTGCATTTGTGACTCAGAAATCTCTAAGTGACATCCTTACCAAAGAAAGAAAAGATGGAGCCTTCATGTAGAAATAGAAAGGTAATGTTTGAAGGATGTTTCTTAATTTTTAAAATGCAGGTAGTAAAAAACAACTGTTTGTTGATGTTTGTATTCAATTTGCTTCCACGTTATTGTAGCTGTTAAATTCAAGGTCTCCATAGGCTTCTTAGCCCATGTCTGAGTTGCAAATCAAGTTGTCTGCAAATATACACTGCTGAAAACAAAGCAGGTTAGGAACTTTTAATTTTAAAGCAAATTCTGTTGTTAGATGTAAATCTCAGGTTTCCCAGGTGCAATCTTGAGGAGTGATCTTGAGGTAAAACTATTATTTATTTCCACAGATGTAAGGAATTCTAAACTCCAGTTTCTGCCTGCACATCTCAGGAAATAGATAGTTGGTTTGTCTGGCTTGGGATGGGCTGTTCAATATTGAGGTCTTGTTCATAGCCATGGCATTAAAGAGCCTTATCAATGAGGTGTCCCAGTTAGCTGAATTGAAGGTGGAAATATTTCCATCTGCTATTTAAATGTAGCTTCTTGTATTCTGCCAGAGACATAATAAGCATTTTGAGAGTTTTCTAACACATTGCCATTCATTTCCCCACATTGGATCTGTAGATTGAAAAGAACACAAAAAAGGAACCCTCAAACATACGCCAATAACACATGCATATTTATGCAGCCAGCAGTTCCCTTGTTTAAGGAGAATACTCAAAGAATTAAATTTCATAATTTTCTGAAATAGCAAGGACATTTAAAGAGCATCTGTGGATTAGTCTGAGTAAGTTTGTTCTGTGAATTGCTTGAAAAGAAAACAGACTCTTCCTAGGTATTGCAACAAATTGTTCCCAGCACTTCAGCTTAATACAGTAAATGAAAATTCAGAGGAAGCAGCACAGTATTGGATGAACCTGCTTCAGAACATTGGCTCAGGCCACAAAGCA
This sequence comes from Dicrurus megarhynchus, assembly GCA_013399195.1. Lineage (NCBI taxonomy): Eukaryota > Metazoa > Chordata > Aves > Passeriformes > Dicruridae > Dicrurus > Dicrurus megarhynchus. Next base: position 93,337 of record VXAD01009141.1, read on the forward strand.
AGTAATTAACAAGCTGAATGAAGCATTTAAGCCCACGCCTTATCATTTATGTAACTAACCTTTGAGTTTTGGACGCACTGGTATGCTGCAGTGAAGCCTACACAGTGTTTCTTTTATGTGTGTGTATTGAGCAAACGGGAAATGCATACCCTGCCATTTGTTTTTCACATTTTCAGCACTTATCAGAGTTCTCTGGCTGAGTGATCTTATGTTGCAAAAATGTACGCCTCTTGGTCCTTTTTTCTGTAGTGCAGTATGAATCTAGACAAGCCTCAGCCTTGTTGTATGTGTGGGGATGTATTCTACTTTTAAGGGTGCTTTTAAGCTTGTTTAAAGCATCATTAGTAGCACTAGAAAAGAATGAATTGAATGCCACTTTTCACCGAAGTAGTGAGCAACAAGAAGAGTGATGGGGATTCTGCAAAGACCCTGTTTATGGAGGCAGCCTTCAAAAAGAGCTTTGAAAACAAATCAGGAATGCTGTGAACCAATGAGGTCTCAAAAGACGTAGTTTCCACCCTTGTCACACATCTGTTTTTGCCATTCTGAGAAATACTGGGCATGTTAGGAACGCTGAGACTGCTGATGACAACATTAGTTTCCTACAGAGCTTGTGAGAGAGAAGTGGAGTTTAACATCACCTCTGCACTTGGGAAATGAGTCATTTTGCTTATTAATGCTCTCACTTTTGTCTCTCCCTCCTGTTCTTTTCCCCATCACTTTATAACCAGACTTATTTGGAACTCTTGTGAGACAAACACCATTTCTCCTTGGCGGCAGGAAAATAAAATAGCATACTTAACATGGTTATATAATGCACTGCTACGCATGCCTAAAATGAGGTCATTTTGATTAATATATTTATCTGGTGTGCAGCTGTAACAGGACATGTAATTGTGATTAAAAGACCATAGTTTTCTTTAGTCTCTTTGCAGTAGCCTTCAGTTTTTGTAACTAATATCCCTGGACCTGATGGGAGTTAGTTGCTGGTTGTGTCATAACTTGTGCCCTTGGGCTATGGTCCTAGCCCTCCAAACCTCAGAAAATCATTGTAGTATGGAAACACTATTTCCTTTCTCTCTTCTTTCTTCTGTCAGTAGTTAGGTAAAAATTCTGCACTAATTATGTTTATTAGAAGTAATCCAGCAACATATGCATAGAAGGAGGAAAGAGAACAGGGCAAACTGTGGAATTCCTTCAAGTTGGAAATGTTGCTGGATGATGGAGAAAGCAAAAAGATGAGATGAGTGATAAAGCCAGTTACAGTGAGCCAGGAGAAAAAGTGGAGCAGCACACTGCAAATGTCTCTAGTATCATCTGTGGGAATGAGAGAACCGGTAGAATCTGCTTTTGGAACACAAGCAGATGTATTTTTCTTTTGGGATGTTGAACTGCCATTCTTCAAAGTTCTGACGCATCCGGTTCTATTTCGGTTTGATGACTCCTAACTAGACACGTTAGGTGGCTGCTGCTCAGAAGCCAGCATTTAAAAACACTGTGGTTTTCTGTTCGACTCTTTCTGGCAAAAAGCTCATTATTCAAGTACTTGCTCTAACCTTTAGTTACCCTGGTTGCATAACTGGAAAGCAGCATCCCACCATGCACTTCTGTGACCCAGTTGTGCCTTTCCAGTAGTGACTTTATGAGTTATGAAAGGTGTGTCTGCCACATTGCTACAGAAACGTTTACTCTACTGACCCTGATTTCCTAAATATTATATAGTCATCATTCACTAAGGAGTAAAAAACAATGTAAAAGCATGTAAAAAAACCCCCTAATTCCGCTGTGTTGAAAATCCTTGTGAACGCTCTTTAGCCCTGATAGTGTTTGGACTTCTCATTGATAAAAAAATACTTGCAGAACTGATTTCAAAATCATTAATGCTTCAGTAATCTTTCAAAATGAATTTTAGATGGTACATTCAGTACTAATAGTCACAGTACAAATCATTGACTCATCCAAGGAAGAGCCTGAATAACAATTGCTTTGTTGAATTGATTTGCAGTCTAAATTGTGATGTGCAGCTTTCACATTTTCTAGACTGTCTGCAGACTTGCTAAAATGCTTCCACGTTATCGTATCATCTATTACCCTGTATTCTACTCATGATAAAACCTCCCTGTAGATGAGAATGAATTTCTAATGTCACAGAGAAAACTGTTTATTGCTAGCATTACTTTTACAAAATCTTTCTGTAGCTCGTAGAAAACACAAGAGAGACATGTGCTTGGTTTTCTTTGCCATCACATAATACAGCATAAGTCAGTTACATAAATAAAGTCACTTACATAAATAGCTTAATTCTCCTTTCATTTATATGGAATTATAAATGAAGAGCAGATCTACTGAAACAAAAGATGTTACACTGGCATAAAACTGGTATTGACAGCATGTGCATACTTTCATTACATAGATTCTTTCAGGCAGTGATTTTTGGGCTTTAGCAACTTGAAAGTCATCCTATCCTCAGAAATAAAGTATTCAGTGTGTGGCAGCTGAAGGCTGGTCTTCATAGCAAAGCTTGGTCTTTACATCAGTTTTCTAGTAGCCTCTGTATATTAATTTTTGGTAACAATATACAATTCATCTGTGTAGTTAAAATATAACATTACTCTTGTCTAGTAAGCATGACATAACCAGTTCTGTTGTGTAGGTTTTAGAGAACTTGGTATTAGTGACTGATAATAAAAGCCTGTTTGAAAATCAGAAAGACCTTTAAAAACCCATCCTAGCCCTACAATAGTTTAGTAATGCAGTTTCTATCTTCTTTCATCTGTACATGTGGCCAAGAGGCTGAGAGATTCCTTACCTTGTCCTTGGTTGTGAGTAGTATGGAGCAAAGACCAGGCAATCCATGGTTCCTCCAGCAGAGGCTAAAGAACCGTCAAAACTAAGAAGTCAGCATCTCTTTTGAAGATAAAAACTGTTGCCATTATACCTTTCACCCAGTCATACAGAGAACCATGGCACACTAAGAAATGTTCCAGGATTTTGTGGCATTTCATTCATGGAATAAAAGCATATTACTGACAACATTTTCAAAGCTGTGGCAGGTCTCAGCCAGGAGCTGCCCCATGGCAAGCCCTTCCCTTTGCCCAGTATGGCCCAGGGTCTGATCCCTCTCACAGCAAAGTCAGCACAGGGTCTTGTGTCAGGGAACTGGGGAGCAAAGGCTGACTGGAAGCAGTGGTCTTCCTTTAACTGTTTTACAGGATAGAAATCATCCAAAATTGCTAATGATCATTTTAATATGAAGCATTATGTAAGTGTAGATGACTTTAGCATATTTCAAATATCATTTGAATCAATCTGTGTAGGTACCCTGTTATAAAACGAGGACATAGTGAGAAAGTAGTTGGAAAATATTTTGCTGTCCTATATTTGGGTTAAATTCTGTTTCATATTGCATCTAGACCCCTCTTTTCTGTAACCACTCTTAAAGCTTTCAAAACTAAAGTTATGACTTAAAAGCAATAGTTTAAATCAACACCTTCCCAAGAAAAGCTTCAGTTTTGACTATTTACTATTTCCTGATGCAAATGCACTTCAACCAAAGCTTCCTCTGATCAGACACAAATGTATTTTGTTACAGATAACAGAGGCCTTGACATGAGTTGTAGGCTCACCATAGGCCTTAGCCTGTGCCTTGGATTCTGAAGTAAATGCAGAGCCTGAACAAGCTTACATAAGAGGCCAGCAAGGCAACCTCTGACCCCAGCAGTGGCTGGGGCTTAGGCAGCAAGTCACAAGCATGCTACATCTTGCTTAAATGACAAGGCAAATGAAGCAGCCCATACATATGTAACTTGCAGAAAATTTTCAAATCTTCATATTTTTTGTAAACTCTTTATATTAGGTTTATAAATAAAGGTATTATCTAGCTTTCTCTGTGAAGTTGAGTTTGATAGCCCTATGGAACTTCTTAAGTGGTCATCACTGAAAACAGTCCTTTCATTACCACACAGACACAGCTTAAATGTGGCTCGGATGCATTCTTGCATGAGACTGTAAATGAAGAGGTATCCTGGTCATAGGTTTAAATCACAGCAACCTGTAAAGCAAACAGTAATGCATCAGAGGAACCAAAGCCCAGAGAAGTGCAGGGTACTGCAGTAAGCCAGGCCTTCAGCTCCCATTATTTTTACTTTACCACAGCAACAAAGGAAGAGAGGAGGGGAAATAAAACCAAACCCAAAAAAAGCAGCAGCACATGTTGTCCTCTTTTACAACATCTGAGGTTTGAACAACTTAATTCCTATGGTTTGGCTTCTTCACTTCAAGTGTTGTTGTGTGACTGCAGGATCTAGGAGTTGTTCTTTGTTCCTTTATCTAAAACACCTACAAAAAACAGCTCCCGTGTAATATTTGTTCACCTTTGTAGTTGTTATGCAAGCCAAAGAGTAAAGAACACAAAAATTTTAATTAGGAAACAACTCTCCACACAGACTTTGTTGGTACAACATAGTTATAAGTACATCTACAAACACATACAGGTTCTTTGGACTATGATTTTTTTAAAATATATTTTATATGACAATGCAAACAAATCCAGAAAAAACAAATTACTTCAAACTTATATAGAGGTAGCTGAACAGTACTCTGTCCAGTGATATGAGAGTATAACTTTTCATTTCAAGTTCATTACAGTGCACAAAAGGATGTTTTACAAACAAATGGAATATACAAGTCCACAAAACTTTTTATTTAAAATGGCTTGATAGATATATTTCTGGCACTCTTGTAACCACATAGCTTGATGGAATTAAATTGGACAAGTATATGGTTCCAAATTAAGACATCTTACACAGTCTTTTGCTCCTCAGTTTTGTACTTCTCCCGTTCCTCATCAGGGAATTATAGAAGCTATTACATTGTTTTTGCTACACTTCTGCTCTGTAAACCTTTGTTCTGCAAATTTAATGTAAAGATTAAAAGGTGCATATGTTTTATATTTATAAAATATATGGCTATGACTATTAAAAAGCTCAAGAATGGCAATAACAGAATACAGGCACTTCTATGTGAGGGTTACTTTAGACCTTATGAAAATCCAACATTAGTAAGCACTTCACACGATACCTGGATGAGTAAGTCAATGTAATAGTTCAGGTTTTTATTATCCACCATTTTAATCCTGTCTAAGCAGATTAGTTTCTTTCTTCTTTCAGACAATATTTATTTAGCAAAGTATTTTAAGAGAGTGACTTTGCTCAAACTACCATTCTTCTATAGCCATAAGACTTTCAGTGGTTTACTGGGCTTTGGAATAAACCCCAGCTCCTAAACTATGTGCTGCACTAGTTACAGTTTCAGTTATGAATTAAATGAGAACTAAGCAGGAGTTAAAGAGAGGGACTGTGTTCATCTGATGTAGGACTCGGGGGAAATGGGGAGCACTACCCTAAATGCATATAGTCCATGGGGTTTTTATGCACAAAAACCCTATAGTTAATTTTCACTTTCTTTTTTAAATAAGTGTTTGTGAACATGTTCTCCATTCCTAAACATTGCATTTAAATACAACTCCCATCTGTCATTGATTTAAACACCAGTAAAACTTCAGCACCAAGTAGAAATCATTAAAAAGAAAATTTCTCACAATGAGAACAATCAGCCATTGGAATAATCTTCCCAGGGAAGTGCTGGATTTCCCAACATTGGACACTTGTAAGATTTGGCTGGATAGCCTGCTGGACCATCTTATCTAGACCATGCTTTTGCCAAGAAAATTAGGACCAGCTGATCCTTGAGGTTCCTTCCAACCTGGGATTCTACGATTCTATGAAAAGACCATCTAAAACAGAACTCAATTCTATGAAGCTCTTTCTCTACAGCACAGATTAAGATAGACCTGCTACATCCAAATCCACTTTTTTTTGTTTTAGACTGAAGCAATCTTTGGATTAGTAAATCCATGGTTGAGGTGTTCTGTCAGTAAGCAGTCATACACAGGACAGAAGGACGGGCCGAGCAACACATCAGCCATTCAGTCTGACAGCTGGTATCTCTTATTGCTACAATGTAATGGAAGATATCAGCACTTAAAGTAATTACAGAAAAAAAGCAAGAGGAACTTCTACAACTAACACCAGAATGTCACTTAAGACTTAGCATAAAGGCCTATCACACCATTTTATCATTTCATTATTAAAACTACTGAACTACTGTCTGAGCAGCCTATGCATTACTTATGCCCCCCACAACGATTAATCAATACTTCTGACCACACAGGAAATGCAAGTTTGAGTCATGATTTGGTTTGTTGGGGTTTTTTTGTTTTTAGCAGATGAGCAAGACTGGCTATAAAACTGGGTTTGGTGTCTGGAAAAATGTGAGAGCTTAAATAAAATACTCCCCCCAATTAGTATTTTATCTAATCAATGCTGTTTCTATAATTAAACTGAAGGTATTTTAAAATCTGTTCAACTGTTTATTCATGCCTGTGATAAATGTTGCATTTACATCCTTGCACTTATCTATGCAACTGAAAAAATCAGTGATGGTGTGGCATACCATTTTTGTGGTTTAAACATCATTACTGGAAATTTACCATCTCAACATAATGAAGGCTAAGGGTATTCCTTGTCCAGTTTTTCCTGGACAGGTTTGTGTTCTCTAGCAAATATCTTTCTCAGTATTGTTTTTAACTTCTGATGGAATTTGTAGACTTTAGCCATTAATCTAGGATGTATGGCCATAGAGCAGCCCCAGAGAGAATGCTATTGTACATGTACAGATGGAATTTTGATTTGTTGTGCATATGCAGATCACCTGTGTGCATTACATGCTGTAGGTCCAGTGTTTCCAGGTTGCAACAAATGCACTGGGTGTTCAAAATGCAGGGCATGTACATGAGTCTCTGCTTAGAAAATTCTGGCAGCTTTACTCAAGGCTAATATTCAAGGCAGAAAACACAATATTCATTTCTAAAATCAAGGATTCTTTCCATGACAGTTTCTAAAACAACAAAATAGAATGAGTATGTAGAAGACACAGCATGCAGGATAAAAAAATAATGACATCAGTGAGAAAAGAGTAACAAAAGTGGAAGCTTTTGTGCCTGTGGGAGTGATATGAGACCCTTATGCTCTGCAATAGTGCATAATGGTTTGTGGAAGAATTGCATTTAATGCAGCTTCACTTCCACACACATAGAAATCACTTTGTTGTTGACTTACAAAGACAAAATGCCACAGCAAGTGTCAGCCACCATCACTTGGTACTGTTCAGAACATGTAGGTGTTTGTATACATTGTTTGCAGCATGCCAAGTACCACCCATGGAGGAAGTGCAGCAATCCAGCAGCATGGAAGGAAGTAGTAACATTTCTAAAGCAGCTCAATGCAAACAGGATACAGATTCCACGTGCACCACAAGGGTGAAGCATGTTTGTCTTCCATTTGTTTCTTTGGTACCCTTATAAAAAAGTTCTAGAGAATTTAACAAAATGGGAGCAAAGGTAGCTTTCTGGAAGCGTAACAGTATGGAAATTACTTTTAACTAATAAATATTCTGATGAGATAATGGAAAAACACACAGAAAAATTATATTAAATTCTACTGCATTTTTTTTTCATAGAGGCATGAAATGGCAGAGTGCTATCCTGGGTAAAAAATACCAAAGAAATTTATAGCATTCCAAAACATTCTCACTTCATTCTAGTTTTTGCCACTGAAAAGGAAAAGAGTAGCTTAGAATAAAAGGCCCAGTTTTGCTCACATTGAAATCAGTGAAAGTCAAAATCAGATGGAGGTAAGAGCAGTCCCAGAAAGTGGTACACTGTAAGCAATAAAAGCAGCAAAACAAGTATATGAACTGTTAATTTTAAAAAAAAATCAAAACCAAGATACTTCCTGTTCTCATTTCTGCCCTATTTTTACCTGCTTTATAGCTAGAAGTAATGATGCTAAAATTCACTTGCTTTCCTTGGGAGAGAACTATTATTAGCAACGCTACCCAATCTCTTAAGAGAAAAGTAATGGCTGGGTAGAGATTTGAAGCTAACAGAAATCTGAAGATTGGGGTGAAATAAATATCATTTATTACAACATATTCCTTCTCATGTGACACAAACTGCCCTCTGAGTCCTACAGTTCAAAATAACTCCCCCCTCCCCCTCCCATACACACACTCCAAAGCCAAATCCCACCAAACAATTAAAAGAAATAAAACTCATCTCAACAGCAACAAGAGTTGATGGGGGGAAAAAAAAAAATCTATGTATTAACCTACAATGAAATGACACCAGTACTTCCAGTTTTCTCTAGGATAAGCCACTTTTCATATACTGCAGCTCTTTCTTCGCAGTTGTTTGTAGCCATTGTCCATTTTTGCAAGAAGAATTCAGATATAAATTCAACTTAAGTTATTCTGTTCTGTGAAATATTAGGGGATAGATCCTTCTGTCACCACTATGGTCAATTCCCACTGACATCAACCACCATTACTTGAATTTACCCAAGCACTTAAACACTTATGCTTAAGCAGATGCTTGACTGGTTGGTTGTATCAGGAACCTCACCACAAGCATAGGATCAACCTTCAACAGCTCTGCTTGAATTAACTCAGACAATCTGTGTATTCAAAGACTTCAAGGCAGGATGCTTCAGGGGGGGTTCTTAAGCTACAGTAGAACTGGGGATAAGTAGAAAAACATTTGAAGTATTTGAACACAAATAACTGAAAAATTATCAAAGCAGTTGCTTGTGCACTGCTAGAATCATCATTTTTGTCCCCAGTCATAAATACAGGGTAAAAACACTATAAATAGAGCAGCTCACTTTCCTTTAGTGAATGAACACATAAATAATATACACTTTGAAACAAAACAATCATAGTGCAAAAATAAATTATCAAACAGAAGTTGTGAACATTATTTTACACAATGCTATATAAAACCTGAACCATTTGAATAAAAGACTTTGCAGTTCACTGAAATAATGCATTAACCTTATTATTTCTGCTTCACATTAAACTGCACAGTTTATCTTTTCCACTAAAAAATAAAAATAAAATAAATTAAAAAAACCTTAAGATTTTTAAAAGGTTTATGGCAAACAAGATCACTTTTTGTTCTATCACATTTGTTACTAATTTAGCAGTGCAGTGATTGAATACTCGTCTCAGTTCCAAATGGAAACTATTGAAGTATCCATAAACATCCCCTGCTCTTTATAACTCATTCTCTTTGAAATTCAGGCTTGAAACATCCTGACACTCAAATCTGTAAGACATTATTGCAGTTAGATGAAGTTACAAGAGACAGTCTGCAGTCAAGGACTGTGGGAGACTTCCCAGCTCTGCTCCTCACCATCACCGTGATCTTGTACGAGACATGAACGTAAGGACACGTCTGATGCCATTCAAGCGGTCTTTGAGGGATTTCATGGCAAGGAACGGGAGCTGAGCTCTGTTCTCGAGTGGAAGGACAGCCAGGACCCACCAGCACCAGGCTGGCCCATTGGGGTTAGCCTGCAGTCAGTGGGAAAAAAAAAAAATTAGAAGTCAGGATTCATACAGCTATTAAGGTCCTGTTCTTGAGGATTTAACTCTGAAAACACAGTTTTTGATAGCAATGTAGCAAGTAGATAATTTCATTGCCAGCCTAATGGCTTGTGATTACAGGTTGGCCTGAAACAGATTACAAACAAGTGGCACCTTCCCTAAAAATAGGACGTTAAAGGCATTTCTATTAATAAACAATTTATAGGCTGGGCCTTCTGGATTTTTAAAAATCTATTTTTCCCCCATGTTATTACTGACCCAGGTCTTTAGGATTCCTGCCTTCCTTCTCCATATTTTATGACACTACTTCATATTTAGCTCTTGTGGTTATATTCTGTTATTTTGGGACCCCACCATTTGCAGTCCTTTAACAAAAGTAACAAGTTTCCAGTTGCCTATTTACTCTCAGTTATTTAATTGGGGAAGTAGAACAGGCAAAAAGGCAGTTCAGTCTCCTGGGATTAATGCAGTGAGATAAATAGTCTAAGAAAGTTATCAGCATTAAATAGGAGCTTTTTCTTTGCAACTGTGCTACCATTGGTGTGTGGCGACAGAATTTAGAGGCTCAGTTTATGTGGGGTAAACGCAGAGTATTCATATTTTCATCTTAGAACACAGTGCCTGCCAGCTTATCGGATATCCCTGCTATTTCTGTCTCTATAAGTTACATAAGCCACTGATTCTGGATACCTGTGGGTCAGGATCCTTAGCTGGCATTGGACCAAAATGACTGAGAATTCGACTTTTGAGTGCTTGCTTGAGGGAGTTAAACCACATATAAGCCTGATCATAGACAGAGTCATGGAGAACAAGTAATGCAGCATACTCTTGTCCTTGCACCTGGAATGAGAAACGAGAGGGGGAAGGTTACTGTTAGTTCGGTCTGCATGTTGGGGAAGGCATAGCATTTTTAGGATTTTCTGGAGTGGGTAGGGGAAAGGAAAAGAAAAAAAAAAGCATGCTAAAAAAAGTTCTGGGATAAATACTGAGAGCTCATTTGGTGTTTCCCCTTCTGATGCCCCTCCCCTATCCAAATTCTTTACTTTGCCTGTATTCTAAACCAAAAATATCTATTTGTAGAATTTGCACTTTCTGGATTGTTGTATGAAAAAACAAACATCATGCAAAAACAGAAAAAAAAAATTATGCAAAGCTTTAAAAAAAAAAAAATCAGTAGAGCCTCAGAGTAGACATTTTATCTTCCCATTACACACCAAAAGCTCTTAAGAATTATACACAAGCAATTTTGAAGGTTATGGTGCACCCAATCCTGCTGTTTCTTACCTGTATGGGGATTTTCTAACTCGCTTCCATACAAATGGTGTCAGGTTCCCCCTCCACCCGCTTATAAATTGCAGTTATTTTGTCCAGAAAAGCATCAAGATCTCATCCTGGATTCACTTAATCTTGTCCTCTGATAAATACCTCTAGGAAACACTCTTCAGTACATGGGCAGTGTGTGTGCGTGCTTGTGCTAACTATTATGTTTCCCACCTTAACCACAAGCAGTTATTAAATACCACAAATTTGTTTTATTAGGGACTTCTATAAAGAAAGAAAAACATAAAAACATACATGCTTAGAATTTCACATGTAATGTGGTTTAAATGAAATATTTCTAAATTCACCTTTTGATCCTCAATGTACTCAATATCTGCTGTATTATATCCATCACGCTGGCTGTGCTGGATCACCTTAAATCTCCTCTTGCCAATGCTGTCTACAACAGAGCGACCATCAGCAAAGAATTCAACATTTCTTATCTCCAGAATGCAGCCATAATCTGCAAACCTATTGAAATCAGAACAAAAGCAAGTAAACAAGTCTTATTCTCTCCACCCTGAGTTCCACAGAGCTGCCATACAGCCAGTCCCTACCACAAAGGTATTTACCAATGTCAGCTCATTTCTATTGTTCACAGCACTGACCTGCTGTAGTTCAAATTATTCCACAATTGTTTGCAAAACTATCAGGAAGATCCAGACTTTCTAATCTGATTAATGCTAACTGGATGTTTTCGAATACAGGGAACATCTTACGAAATTGAAAGCTATACAGCTCAGAAGCACACTTTCTCCATAATCCTAATATGTCCAGTCAATTTGTACAGAAGGACAAGTGCAATTCAGAATATTAGCATTATGGAAGGACCTGGAAATCTATGAAGAAAAAAGTTTTTGCACAATTTCAGCAGATTTTACTTTGCAGGTGGGTATCTCTTGCAAATCGTACTTTTCACAGTGTATACATACCCAGTAGGTTTATAGCATAAAAAGAAGGGAAAAAAGCTAAACAGAGAGTCAGACATTGAAGTCAAATTACCTAAGACTGACTGTGAATGGTTCAATGTAAATGCTCAGACAGTCCTTATGAAGGTCCTGTTATACCTCTGCAGCCTCCACTATATTCAGAACAGTGACGATATAAAGAGATCCCATAATTTAAAGAAATTAAGCCCAAGAACACACCTTGCTGCCATTTTGATTTCTTGTTCCAAAACATTCAGTAGATGGGAAAGCAGTAGAAAAATACACTTTATTTTCATGTATTACAGGAGGTCTGCAGCTCAATCACGTATAACACGCATTCAGCTATGAGTGTTTTGAGAGAACAGACCATCATATTAGTCAGAACCCAAGTGCCCAAGAGAAAAACTTCTGTCTCCTCAACGTCTTTAACATGCATGATTAGGAAGAAACTTTCTCTACTGGAAAACCACCACAGATATTACAGCCATGGACCTTTCTGCACCTCTCCACTGGCTCGAGACTAAGTGGGTACCTCACACAGTCCAAGCTCTTCACTCACCCCTTGACAGGGTCACTGATGCACATCCCAAACTGTTTGGTGCCAGTCTCCATGCACCTCCGGATCATCAGCCGATAACACGGCTCAAAGATGTGCAAAGGACATGGGACTGTAGGATAAGCCATTGTGCACACAAATATGGGAACATTCTTATTTAGGCTGTAAGAAAGAAAGGAAAAATCAGATATGATATTTTACCAAACTACTGATTAGGTATAAAACACGCAGTAACATTTTTTTAAAATTATGACATCTTTAAATAGAAATTATAACATCTTTAGAATAAAATTCTTAATGGAGTAAGTAAAAGCTAAAATTATTTTCCCTTTAACTGACTAAATGCTCTACAAAATTATATACTACTTAATAGCAGACAAATTTTTCATTAAGATTTCTGGATTTGCCAGCAAAAGCATTATCGTGTCTCTAGTATTGCTTTTGTTTATTTTATTTCCCTTAATCCCGTTTCTTCCCTATCCAATATATTCCAAACCCCATCCTGTCAGACTACTTCTACCTATTGTCTCACTCTGCCTTTCATAGAGGTCCACTGAAAACAGGCACATTGCTTTCTACTTTGCTTATAAAGCAACCTTCTGGATTTCTTCTACTTCTCTTTATTGTTTAGCACAGTGTCCAGTTTTTATGCTCACTCAAGCACGGTTTCACCTGGACCCTATTCTCCAAAATCACATGATACAGAGAAAGAAGCACCATCAGCATCTCAGCTCGTGTTCCACAGCAGCCAGAGCCACTCACAGCTAACAGCAGCAGAATTAGAGATGGGATTTTACATAAATGGATTACATACTTGGAAAGCTCTGCTATTTCCTCTTCATAAATCTTCCTCCTTTCAGTGAGTTCTTCTGGAAGATATCTGGCTATTAGCTCCTCCATTAGCACTGTTTTACAGTATTTCCTCATAGCCAAGCACTGCAGTAAGAACACACACAAGCAGAGAGAACATCCAGCACTTCACATGTATGGTCCCTGTGCAAAGGGAGTCATCCATTACCCCCATTTACTGATGTCTGTGATTCTATCATCTGTTAAACTTGCCAGGGAAGAGTTGGTTTTTTAACTATTCCCTGTGTTACAGACATTTACTTAGGAAATTTGGAAAGTAAAAATCACCTACAGATTTTTTAAGTACAGGCCTGGTCCTAAGGTCTGAACAGAGACAAGCCATGCTTGGCAACTCATAGGAGCATTTTAAAAGTCACATTCTTCCCGAGTTATGCCATATTTCTTTCGTGTTGGGAAATATCAAGGCTGTCTGAAAGTGAAGTCGTTCCTATCACTTGCACTTGAACTTATGCTGAAAAAATCCAAGGATTACCTCTGAGAGCCCTTCCTTGCACAGGGGACATTTTGGGTTGTGATCCAGGCATCTCTCCAGACATTTGAGACAGAAGGTGTGTCCACAAGGTGTAGTGACAGGTTCATAGAAGAGCCTGGATTGGAAAATCCAAGAGCAAAAAGACAACAATATCGTGTACTAAAGTAAAAGAAAAAAGTTGCTACCAAAAATAGCTGAATTCATTCACTAACTTAACTACTGACTACTACAGGGATAAAGTTACTTCTTGCTTTTAATTTCTTCAACTTTTGTATTTATTCAGCTTACAGACTTTTTTTATTGCCGCCCAACATGAAAGGCAGCCCATGAACTCTGACCTCAGTGAATGTGAGGGACAACATTGTCATGAACTTCCAACAAGCCAGCATTTAATTTTCCTCTGTGTGAGCAATTAAGAACCAGAAGTTGGACCATCTGACTTCACTAATGAAATTGAGCAATACTTGCACAACTATTACTGTGGAAATTTTGTGATTACGTGCATGTTAGAGCTAAGCACAAAATACCTATTTGCAGTAATAGCCCACATCAGTAATTGCAATAAACTCTGGAATAAATAGCGGAGCTCAAAGATCCTGGAGGTCTTTCCAACCTAAACAATTTTATGGTTCTATTATTGCCAGCTATAATGGGTCTTCCTCTTTTTTTTTTTGTGGGGGGGAATAGAGTTTTTAACCTTCAAGTGACTGCTTTTCTGGAAAATGAGTGACAAGAGGTTCATGCTTCATCTGGAAGAATATTTAAATATATAAGGCCAGGTCTTTGAAGTACCATGGTACCTATTCCTTTACCCGTTTCAAGTACCTCTATGACACTTATTTTCACGTAAAAATTTTTTTCCTTATTATGATTGTGATATTGCAAAGTCATGTTTCCTTGTCAATAAGGACCTTAAGTAAATAATATAGAAGTTTTTAAAAAAATAGAAATAATTCAAAACTAGAAACTAAATTGTCTGGAATATACTGTATTTTACAACATATTGTCTAAGCATTATAAGGTCTTTAATATTAGTCTCATTATAATTTAAGTGAATTAATAATTTTTCTTTAAAGTATTAGTTTATCCAAACAGTACACTATGTTCTATTAAACATGTGGAAATTACAATTCATAAACCCATGTTTATTAGCATCTTTAACAAGATGAGTGTATTTAAGAATGTAATTGGCTTTTAACAAGACTGCTGTAGAGAGCTTATTAAATGTCATTAGTTACCAAAAACACTGACATTTAAGCAATGGAACATTTGAAATAATATCTAAAATGCCACACCTATCTTACTGCAACTTGATGGTGTAACTGAAAACACTTGTTAATTGTTTCATGAACAGAAACCTCACTTAAACTATGCAAAACACTGAATTCTGCCCTGTGTTCCAGTAAGTACTGCATTGCATATGCAATAATTTAGTAGAGACTGACTTCATCTGAAATGCAGCATAAAGACAAGATACTCCTGTCAAGATTCCTCAGTCTGCCCAAGCTCTTACAAAAGCCAGCAGCAGCTTTTCCTAACAACTCTAAGAGGACCTGGACAAGCTCCATGACTTGCAGAAAGAAACACTACACACCAAGATTTCTCATTACATTATTTTGAGCTACTGTAACAGCAGAAACTAGATTGCAGCAGAATAGTGCTCCTTCTTTTCTCACCAGTAAGTTGCTTTGACTACTTTGTATTTTCTGCTTGCTGCTGGAGCAAAGGTAGATCAATAACATTTTGGCCACGCCATCAGACAAACAGGTTAATAACAGCTCCTGCAGTTAATTGTGAACAGGTCAGTAGGTTACTAGGTAATTAGCCCAAAGTATCTCAGGAACCAAATCCCCAAAACACTTCTGAAGAACATGGCAGGAAATAATTACAATCAGTCTACATAAATAACAAGAAAGATCTTACGAGAGCTTTCCTGAGCACAAGCCTTCCTTGTGCAGTGATGTTACAAAGCTAACATCTTTCTGAAGGCAAGGCCTGGATTTGTGACTGCAAATACAAGTGCAGCACCTATACCATTCTCTATACTGTAAGGGAATCAGTAATCCTTGGGCTAATTCCTTTACAAATGTATTGTAGTCTGGCTGTTTCTGATTTAACACAGAGTATGAGAAAGTAGGACTAATTAATTTTATTTAAAACATCTGAAAAATGCTTTGTGGACATGATGATAAGCAGAATCACTAAACCATCTAAGATTAATTGCGTGGCTTTCTGTTAGAGGAAAGTTTTGCTCTTTGCACTATTGAGTGTTTTGCCAGCTGCATAAACTTTTGGAACATATTTCAGCTGTAGACAGGGAGAGGGGGCAGATCTGATTTATCCCAAGCAGAAGCAAATCAGACAATACAGCAGTTGGTCCTCAAAACTTTCAGTTTGTCTGAAACAAATTGAAGCCCCCTCTTCTGCATACAAACAACAAAATCCAGATTTCCCAAAACACAAGCCTTCAAAAGTAAAACCCTAAAGAGGATATCTGCTATTTAAGAATTAAAAAATATTGTGCAAAACTAACCCGAGCATGCATTATAGATAAATCTGGGTAATTAAAAAAAACCAAACAACCTAAGCAACACTCACTGCAGTGAGTGCACACCTTCCCAATATTTCTAAGTTAGTAAAAACCCCCCACATTATGTATTTGCCAAAGTTAAAATGTTTTGTACAAAACAAGTAGTAAAATAGATGCAGTTGACAACTCCTACTTGTTTTACTAAGTCCTTGCTGTTCCCAAGAATAACTGTTGTTTAACTGGAAGAAGAAATCTTCAAGCAAATGGAGTGACTGCCTCAGTAAAGTGAGGAACAAATCTCTTAAGCAAGAGAGTTAAAACATGCTTTTATTTACTCACAGGATCCTACTATTGCAATAGCAGCAACACAGTACTTCACATGCAAACTCAGAATATTCATTGGATGTGGTCTCTAGGTATTTTGTGCTTTTCGTGACAAACAGCTCTACAAATTCCCAGATGACAAACTGTGGGTTTGTGCACTGTGTCAGTGGCTGGGTGGGTGTCAGTGATGAGAGCAAATCTTTCAGACACCTTCACTAACTTGCTTAAGCCTCACGTGACTTTGTGTGCCCTTTCCAAAGCAATCACTAGCCCAGAGAAGATTAAAGAGTCCCCATTCATCAACAGTGCTCAGAGCCAAAGGTCTAGAAATGCATCACCAGAGTAACAGTCACCGTAAAAGCTAATTTCATGTCACAGGCAAAAATAAGCACCAAGTAAGCTAGAAAATCTCTAGGTGATAAAAGGGAGGAAGATACAGCTGGAAAGCTATAAATATCTGTGAGAAAAGAACACACCTCATACACAGGGAGCAGTCCAGATCTGATGGATCCACAACTTCAAATGGAATATGTTGTCCAGTACTATTTCCCTTAGTATCAACTGTGTCTATCAACAAGAAAAAGAAATTATAATGTAATTGAACAGAACTATGCAAGCACAATGCTATCTCATGTATTTACACCAGCATATGATATTTAAATGTGTCTCATATATACTTGCAACTTACTGAACCATGAAGCATCATTACAGTAATTTCTATGCAAAGCTTCAAATTCAGCCTTGGCATAAATCAACACATCTCCCCTTAATTTTGGTCACAATATACCCACTTGCAGAGGGTTCAGTTTGGCCTTGCATTAGCAATCAATGTCAAAACACTTTTTGTTACTGCCAAAAGTCTAAAGTGAGACAAATTCTTCTCTCATACCATCGTAAATACCTCCCACAGCATGAAAACAAGGCCAGATATCAAGAACAAATAGAGTTTGTGCTTTTAAGCTTTTTAAATTGTTACAGAAAGTGCTAAGACCATGTGCAACATTGATGTTCTTTAAAAGATTCAGAGCTCTGCTGAGAAAAGCACATGACCCAGCAATCTTTGCCCCTTTTTAGACTTTTTTCTCCCTACACACAGGAAAGATTCCACATCATGCATGCCTTAGGCATGATTAGGCAAAAGAAAAAATATAAAAGGCAAAGTGTAATCTGGTCCCTCTTTGTCTGAATCTTACAAAAGAAAAGTTTCCATGGATTGCGTGCCATGGAACCTGTCCTGTGTGTAATTAACCATACCTTTCTTCATCAGTTTGCAGGGCACCTCAGCATTTCGCATCTCCTCAGAGCAGCACTTCCTTTTCAGGAGGCTGCATTTCTCAGAGATGAGAAAAGTAGACTCTGGCATGGAGGTAAATTTGTTCTCCTCCTCCAAGCAGTCCTTTTTGATCTCTGTAATTTGTACAGATTTCCTCAAACTACCAGAAGTAGTTACATTTGGTTCCTCTTGAATGGAAAAACCCTTTTTCTGTTCCACATTGACCTGTGTGAAGAGAGGACTGACATTAGACCAATCTTCCAACAACTTGGTAAGGAAAAAACTCAACCTGTCACAAATCTTTAATATTATGGATCACCGGGAAGGACTTTGTAGGTCAAGAAGCAAGAGTCTGAGAATTTCTAATCCTAATTAAAAAAACCCAAACCCCAAAAAAGCAAGCAACCAACAAACCTGATTTCCCCTCCCCACCATTGAGTATTTTCAGCCCTTTTGTGTGACTTTAAAGCTTGAAGATCATGAAACTGGATTCAGGCAGAAATGTGGCTAGATCTCACGTTAAATATATTGTTATCACTGAACCTATGGGAAAATGGATATTGTTTATATCATGATGATGGTATCAACCAACAGAACAACCAAAACAATGTCAGTTTATTTTAAGGAAGCAGTAAAAACACACAAAATTTATGAGAGAAAATGCCCAGAGCTTCCTCTTGCAAGGCAGATTCCTTTCTCAGAGGATAAACCACTCAGGGTTTATCCCATTATGGCCAAAGGACATCCTGTGAGCAGCCACTGTGCAGGACATCACCTGTCAGCTTTGTAACATCAACTCCCTGGATGGACCCAAAAGCACACACTGTGGATTGTGATCAGGAGCTGTGGTGATGTGTAACATGCAGAAAGATGAGTGAACTATCCCTTGAATGGCTTCGTGGAAGAGTCATGCAAAAGGGTTTCTTGTCAGAATATCCTAACAGCCTTTCCAGAGGGCAGTGTCACTGATTGTTTCTTTTTGGTCTCAACAAGGCTGCTCAAAACCTACCACTTTTGTTTGTAAGGACTAGCCAAGTTTTCTCCTAAATATACAATATATGCAAGCCCCATCCCAAAGTTCAGGTTTCAGTGAAGCAGAAGTGATCCTTATAAAGCTATCAATGTAAACCTCTACAGCCATTTACAAAACTACAGCTGCAAAACCAAAGTTATGAAGTAGCTAATATATCTTATGTAGCTCTACAATAACTTCTAAATATTGTACAGACTGAGTATTGGATGACTTTGTTACTGGCATCACCAGTTATAGCTCAAGTTGAAGCTCTCAATTTTAGCATTTCACAGCTTTTGAGGGTATCTAAATCCAATCTATAGAAGCCCTTTTCCACTACCAACTACTTGAAAGACCTAAAGACAATTACAAGAGTAAAACCCACTCAATGCTGACATAAAATTTATCAGAACAACAGAGAACTAATAAAGAAAGAAAGTCAAATAAGGAGACTTCAGTAAGTCAACACTCTTTTGTATGTTCTGAAACTCGGTAAAAATTTGAGAAAATGTGTCCTCCTATCTCCCAGAGGCAAAAAGGAGAGAAGGGTTCCCAATATGAACACACAACACACAACAAATTAAGAACCACACATCAGACTTGATCTTTACCTTGAGCAACCTTTGTAGGTTATGGCTGGTGCCTCCAGATCCCACTGAATTTAGGAGATTCCCCTTTAATCTAGAGTGATGTGACAACAGCTGCAGGATATCGGGTAAGTGTTCCTGAGCATTTCCCGGGATGAGTGAAAACAAACTAAGTAGAAGCTGTGATATAAAACAGAACACTTCACTGCTTAGTTCCTTCCTTGCAACCTCTAAATGAAAAAGCAAGTAAGGGAATAGCTGAAAGAAGTAACCATGATTTTGTTAAAACCATTTAGAGCCCTTTAAACTAGGGTAGGAACAAAAAGTGCAAGAGCTAATGCAATACAGGCCAAACAGCAAGAAACATTTTCAGAGTTTAAAAAAGCCCACAGAGTTATTAACCATTCTCTGTGATGTGACACACACATGCCTTTGTCCTCTTTGTCCTGCAGTTCAGGGCTCGCCAGAAATTATTAACATCTTTCTTAAATGTTTTGGGGTTTTTTTTGCCGCACATCAGCTTTCACTGGAGTTTACTAGTACAGAAAGCACTCATCTCACAGGCTTAATCCAAGATCAGTTGGGTAAATGTGTCTGATATTGTAAACTGTAGCTATTTTTAATTCACTTATGTGAGAATACAAAAAAGGTAGGCAGTAGAAAAAGGCTATTTTTTCATTTGCTGTAAGAAAATAAGTGAATCTGTTTCAAGTAGCAGCTTGAAGCCCCTTGTATGGCATAGCTTACCAGATGATTATTTAAGGAAAGAAACAGAGCTGAATAGAAGATTCACACTTCAAAAACTAATTTCAACATACTGCTGAGGTGATCCTGCTGATGCCTGAGGAAGCCACATGACAGCTGAGATTTCTATTTAAAGCCAAAAAGGATTTCACAGGATCACACTATGTCCAAACTAACACAGGCAGACAGTTAATACAAGCAGAACATCACAACTGCACCCAAAGAATTTGGTACAACGAAGTATGTCATTGTTATGCAAACAGCCTTGGAAATGACCCAGCAAAATATTGCATCATGGATGAACTCTGTGTCTGATGAGTGCACGAGTGATTCTTTCAGTCATAAGAAGCCTAGTTTTTCTCAGAACCCCACTGCTCCAAAATTAAATGTCTTGGAAACAGCTATCTGGAGTCAGAATTTAGAAACATATTTGTTTCTGGTCTTTTTTGCTCTAGTGCACAGAAAGTCTCCCAGCATGACTACGAGCACAAATCATGACACAATGACAATGAAAGACTGCATGGAACCCACTGAGGGAAAAAGCAAACAAAACCCTCAAACATCAGTGACAAAAAATCCTCAAAGGAGGCTGAAATCTCAACCATATATAAAATGAGATAGAAATTTGATTTCACTACAACCATTCAGGTTACTCTGTTACCTTCATGAATAGACTTTTACTGTAAGAATTCTACTGTGCCTTTAGAAAGTTTTATATGCTACAGCACATGGAAATCCTAACATTCCCATCCCACCAGTGATTGAGAATGGTGTAAATTCACCGCCATAAAGGAAGATAAAACTATTATATTTTTATTTCCGTAAGTAATCACTGCAATACTGAGCCTTTTAGCTATGACGACAACAACTAAAAAAGGTCAAATGTCAAAGTACTGATTTACGGGATATCAGAGATTTGAAGGGCGGGCAAAGCAGCAGTATTCACAAAAGCCATATAAGAATTCACACACGTTGTACGCTGCTACTGAAAAAAGTCTCATCGCAGATTTTTTTTTGCTTATTTAGCATTAATTATTAGCAACCCTAAAAAACTATTTTAAAACTGCTCTTCCTTTGTCAACTGCTTTCCCTTTCACACCTCCTGCACACACTGACACTTGGGCAGCACGACTGGCAGTAGGAAGAAAGCTGCTGCTCCCAAGTGGAGTTTGATGAGTGCTGCGTGTTGTGTTCTGCCAGTCAATGGCCTGATACATCATTCAGTAGCAACTCCCCCTCTTCTGCACTCCATCACTTGTAATAGATTACTAGGCTAGGAATCAGATTAGAAATTTGAGAATCACAATACTCCGTGGGTGGCAATTATTAACAATTCAGTTTTCCTTCAAATTTGCTGATGCTAATGCTGTAACTGTTTCCACTGAGTGGCTGCTGAGTATATTTTCTTGCTACCTTTCTATCTTCAGATCAGCAATACACAACTCAAATGTAAACAACAGTCTGGATTGTATCTCCATCCAACTCTCTGCAGTAATGAGAGAGAAGAAAAGGAAAAAATCTTATCTTCCTTTAGGAAAGGCCACAGAAAACAATTATGCAGCTCCAGATGGTTTAGGGAACTCACCTTTTGTGCCTCAGACTTGGCCATCTTGTTCCCAGTATCTAGAGCAAGGCAGAATAGAAACTCCCTTAAAGCTTCTTCTGTTTTCCCCAGATTAGCTAACGCTTGTCCTTTCCTTAGGTGACCCTGCAAGGAAACACATCCACAGCTGCAGCTTTTGTCAAGAGAATATGCAAAACAACCACAGTGAAAGTACAAAAGATCTTTCTGAAGAAAGAAAAGTAAGACAGGAAAAATCACTATAACCATGTCTTACAGCTAGATACCATCAGTGTCTGGGTTTCTAAACACAACAGTTCTGAAAACTACAAACATAAACAGGATATTCTCCAACTCATGCAAGTATGATTCTCGCAGCACCTAAGTCCAACTGATCTTGGAAACATCTATTTCCCCTACATCCACGTTCTAAAATAGTCATTTTATCCTTATAGAATGATATAAGCACAGCATTCAATTTTCAGAGAGTTCACAAAATTTATATTCATCCAAGTCAAAGATGACAGCCTTAGCTTACCCTCCAGGCCTAGCACTCTCTCCTTCACCTCAGGAAGCTAAAGAATATCATGGTTAAATGTCTGTAAATCGTGGGAGTTCAAGAAATTACAGGACTTAAAGCCCTCAGATTCCACTGTCTGACCATTCTAACAGTTTCCTATCAGGGCAGTATCAAGGTTTAAAAAAATACAACTGGAGTTAGCACTTACTTTCAACCAGTATGGCTGGAGCCTGCATGCTGTTTCTGCATCATGCAATGCATCTTCACAAGCTTTCAAAGTAGAGTTAATCTGGGACCGGTTGCTGTATAGTAAGTGGTCATTTGGAGCTGCAGGAAATAGAAAAAGTGGTTGATTAAGTAAAAGCTTTAGTCCTTAATTTTTACTTTTTTAAAACACATGTTGGTACTTCCAAGTTGCACAAACCCACAAAACATCCAGTTTTTAAATAACTATGTACTAAATTAAATCTGGAAACCTCTTTGGGCAACTCCAGACAAAATGCCAGCTATGTGTTATATAACTGCAGAGAACATTGCACAAATAAATGCTGAGACGCTCACACAATAAACTACCAGCACTGACTGAAGATCAGATGGTTGGTAGAGACACAAGACAGTAGGAAGAATGCAGTCATGCTGTAGGGAGGAGTTTCAAAATTTCAAAATTTGTAGCATCAAAGTTTTTAAGTGACAAATAAGGTTTTTTTCATGCCAGAGCTCAAAACACAGGAAAAGAAGGGACAGCATGAAGAATCAGGTAGCGCTACACTGATCACCGAGTTACACACACTGTAGCACCGAGACACAGCGTGTGCTGGGGGAATGCCGGACATTTTTCTTGGGAACACTTTCATTTAAGGGAAACGCTTCCCTATAGTACCTTGCCTTTAATTTCCACTCATTGCCTGCAACGTGCAAGTAATAAGTGAGTCGCTTCTCCTCAAATTGCATGAAAAGGACCGCATCAAAAGTTCTCCCTGCACAGCCCCGCAGGCGCTTCCCGGCGATGGGGCGGGAGAGCCGGGCCGGGCCGGCCGGGTGTGAGGGAGACAAGCCCGACACCCGGACACGCATCCCCGCCGCTGCCTTGGCGCTCGGCTGCGAGCGGCTCCTCCGCGCACGGGGGTGCTCGGCGGGGATCCCCCGCGCCCAGAGCCTTTCCTAGGGCGCGGCGGGATGCCCAGGGCGCGGCGCTCCGCTCCCTCCCGGATCCTCCAGTTACACAACGGCGCCGGCCGGGGGGAGCCCAGCCGGACCGCAGGCTCGGGCTTATGCAACCGCTGCTCTCCTGACCCAGTTTCACCGCGGGCTGAAGAGCCCCGACCCCGCCCTGGGGCTTCCCTCCGGGACTTCCCTCCGGGGCTGTCCCGACACCCACCCCAGGACCCGGCCCGGGAAGCCGGCGGCGAGCGGGAGCGCGGCTCAGGCACACTCCCGGGACACCGGGGTACTTCCGGCAGAGCCCAGGGCTCGGCGGGACGAGGGGCGCCGGAGAGGCCGCCAGAGAGCCCCGGCCCGTGGAAAGTTACCTCCCCCGGCGCGGAGCCGGGGACCAGCACCGGGAACGGGAAGCCCTTACCTAGGCTGACCGCTTCGTTGTACTTCTGCAGGGCGGCTTGGAGCTTCTTCTCCTTGTAGAGGAGGTTCCCTTCGTGCCGGAGCTGCGAAGCCTTCACTTGGCAGGGGAACCACTTGGTCAGCAGGTTGCTGAGGATGACATTGACCCGCAGGAGTTGCCCGGCCGCCGCGCCGCCCGCCTCCTTGCACAGGACGCAGCGGGACTCGGGCGCCCGGTCCCTCTCCAGGCACTTTTTGCAGAACGTGTGTCCGCAAGGCAAGGAAACGGGCTCGAAGAGGAAGCCCTGGCATTTGCGGCACCTGAAGACGTCCCACTCGCGGGGCGGCGCGCAGCTGCTGGTGGCGGGACGCCAGCTGGTACAGCGGTAGCGCCTCGTGCAGCCGCCCGCCGAAGGCCAGC